>MU789792.1:82514-129570 GCA_026770625.1 Nicotiana glauca
CCCATCTATTGATTTGGAAGAGCCCCTGGTGTTTAAAGTTCCATTGTCAATAAACTTGAGGTGCATGATCTCGGAGATATTATATATGCCGAGGATTCATGGTTCCTCTCATGTGTACTTGACATCTTGAATTGAATGGCTTGTTGTTGAAATTGATATTGATATGAAATATGTGGAATGATGTGAAATGTGGGAAATAAAAGACTGAGTTATGAAATATGGCCTAGTGCCAAGTATGCTGTAATGATTGCGGCCCCATGTGCCGATATAATATGATATGTGAACCCTATGGACGGGCTATGAAACGCATAGGGGTATAATATAAAATGTGGAACATATGGATGGTCTATGAAACGCAAAGGTGTATAACATGATATGTGAAACCTATGGACGGGATATGAAACGCATAGGGGTATAATATAATATGTGGAACCTATGGACGGGCTATGAAATGCATAGGTATGTAACATGATATGTGAGCCCTATGGACGGGCTATGAAACGCATAGGGGTATAATATAAAATATGGAACCTATGGACGGGCTATAAAATGCATAGGTGTATAACATGATATGTGAACCCTATGGACGGGCTATGAAATGCATAGGGGTATAATATAAAATGTGGAACCTATGGACGGGCTATGAAATGCATAGGGGTATAATATAAAATGTGGAACCTATGGACGGGCTATGAAACGCATAGGTGTGTAACATGATGTGTGAACCCTATGGACGGCCTATGAAACACATAGGGGTATAATATAATATGTGGAACCTATGGACGGGCTATGAAACGCATAGGTGTGTAACATGATATGTGAACCCTATGGACGGGCTATGAAACGCATAGGGGTATAATATAAAATGTGGAACCTATGGACGGGCTATGAAACGCATAGGTGTGTAACATGATATGTGAACCCTATAGACGGGCTATGAAATACATAGGGGTATAATATAAAATGTGGAATCTCTGGACGGGCTATGAAACACATATGTATATAATATGATATGTGAACCCAATGGACGGGCTATGAAGCGAAACTTAGAGGTATGAAAATTATGTGAAAGCTATGTGATCCCTTTTATTTGTTGATGTGGGAATTGTTAAAGTTTGATTTACTTTATGAATTCTTTATTCTTGTTTGATAGTTCTTTCTAATTAAATGGTGTTTAGTTATACATACCAGTACAATTCAAATATACTGACGTCCCTTTTGCTGGGGGCGCTACATTAGTGTTATGATTGTAGGTGGATCTATAGCAGGTACTCCAGTCCACCGAGAGTAGCACTCCTCTCCATCCCATCAGTTGTATTGGTGAGCGCCACTTCCTCTTGGGGTCATGTGTGGTTCATGCCACCTTCTTTTGAGTTTATTGTGTATTGTAAGGTATAGCTTGGGCCTTATCGCCAGCAAATATTGGTTGAGTTCCAAGTATTCATAGATGCTCCGTAGACACAATGTGGGTGGTGTATAAAAGTATTTTGGGTAGTAATGGTACGGTTCAGAATCGTGGTCCACGTTGGTAAATGTTGTATGTATTTTTGCAAGTAATTGGTATCAAATGTTGGAATTGATAAAAAGTAGAAATGAACTCAAGTTGTAAGTTTATGCTTAAGGCTCAAATTGCTATTTCAAAAGAATAAAGTATATTGGAATCACGGGGTAACGCGTGGGATAGGAAAGGAAATTCCAGGTCCGCTTGACTGGGGTCTTCCGGTTGAGCGTCGGTCGTGTCCCTCGGTTTTGGGGCGTGACAGTGTCACCCTTGCGAGTAAGGAAATTTTCCATCCTTGGTACAAAAGGATTGCCGCAGGCGAGTAAGGATCATTGATGTTGTGAAACGACGCCAAAGATGAAGAGGAAAAACATCTATAGGTAGATCCTCATGGCTTCAACTCTTAGTACACCCCTAAAAGAGGATTATGGAGTGATGTGGCATTAAGTCATAATTAAGTGGTTCTAGTGATTATGGAATGGTAAAGGAAGAACGCGATAAATAAAAGAGGAATGAGATGGCACTTAATCCAAATCTTACAGATACGCTATGATTCAAGAATATTGTGCAAGCATGATGTCTATGAGAGGAAGTAAAGGTTCCTGCCCAAGCTGTTATTAATAAATAAGGAGCCAGTGCGAGACGTAAGTTAAGACAAAGGAAATAACCCAAGAAAGATTACGAGGAATATTGATATGAGAATGGGCCAACGAGTAGTTAGTAATTTGGTCAGGAAGATCCCAGTTATGGATAAATAGGAGGTTACAGATGAGTCATCAGATCGTTTAAGATAAACATAGTAGAACCCAACATGGAGAATTCAACTTCGAAGAATATTATTATAATACATGAGATATATTCAAACAAGAGTCAGGGTAGTTAAAGGTACTGTATGAGTGTTACATGAATAAAAGAAAGTGCCAGTGGGAAGGCAATCAAAATATCAGTTCAGAAGCAACCCTACAAGCACAAAAGCATGGAGGTAAGCAACAGTGGATAATTATAGGCAAGGAAGGACATCAAAAGGTCTGTAATAAGCTCACAACTTTACGAGGGTCAAGGGTTCTCCCTAAGTACTATAATGAAACACTAGCTGAGGAGATAAGAAAGAAGGCTTCAACCTAAGCATAATGACCTAAAGAGGAAATGGTCGTGTAACAACAATCTCGCAACAACATTGTAAGCATTCCAAAGGAAAGTGGCACCTACCGTGGCTAATGAACAGGAAGTAAAAATTAAAAGTAATATTCGAGATCATATGAGTTGTATGAAAACTTTGGCAAGTGTGGGCACTAAGATAAGCTAAGTATGGACATAACAAGGGGGCAGGAAGACCAGGAAAAGTAATAGCTTACGTTGAAAGAAAGCTAACATGGAATGAAAGAATTATTCGATCAATGATCCAGAGTTAGTACGTTATGGATAGACTCAAGATTTTGGAGCATTATCCAGGTAGAATATTTATTGACAATCATACAACAATTGAAGACTTCGGTATAAGTTAAAAGAATGAATTAAGCCCAGGGCATAAACAAAGGATTGAATTGTTAGAAGATTGTATCATGGATATTCCATAAGGCCCATGAAAGGTGATAACTAGGGATTTTGATACATTTTATACTCCTTCCTGCTTAAGTTTTGATTAGAAATGTGTACAAAATAGTCCCAAAGGTCACAAATTGTGCTTGATTGTAGGTTTGATCAACAAGGTGACAAGATATCAAAGATCATCTCAAAGAGGAGTGAAACCTACACAAGTACCAAGACAAGACAAAACTCAAGAAAAATAGGGCCAGTGCGGTCGCACACCATTCTGTGCGGTGCGCACAAGTGAGGTTCAGAGAGGCTGCTATTCAGGCACAAAGGCCATGCGGCCGCATGAGGTTTTGTGCCGTCCGCACTGGGATCAATGCGGTCACACTCGATTTAGTGTGTTCCATAAAGAGAAGGTTAAGAAAGTTGCCAATTTCAAGTTTGAAGCCCAAAGCGGTTCGCGCTCCATTTCATGCGGACCGCACTAGAAGCCACCACAGCCGCACTAGACTTTGTGTGGTCTTCATTGCTCAAGTTCAGAGAGTTGGAAATTCAAGTCAAGAGACTTAGTGTGGCCGCACATGATTTTGTGCGGTCCACACTAGCGCCGTAGGGGTATTTTTGTCCGAGATTTTTAGCCTAGTATAAATAGATTATTTTCCCATTTTTAGGTCATCGGATAGTTTTGTACGTAGAGCTATGTTTGTGACTTGGGTTATTTTGCTATTTTAAGTACTTTTAGCTTAATTTCACTATTGAATCTTCAAGTTCTTCTTAGTAATTAATTATTATGAGTTTATCTGCATCTATTTCTTTGTTTTTCTCTCTAATTATGAGTATCTAGACCTATCAGTTAAGGTTGTGTCTCAACCCTAGTGTGGATAATTGATGGGTCTTGTATTTTAGGGCTTGATGGACTATGGGTGTTTGGGTGAATTTCATGTTTAATTGCTAAATTAGTGGTTGCAAACACTAGTTTGTGTTTAGTTGACTTTTGCTCTTCTTAAGAAAGAGAGCCTAATTCTCTAAATTTAGTCCAACAAGGAATTGGGGAGTACTCAAGAGAATTTATAGACCCAATTAAAGGGTTAAACTGAGAGATCGTAATACCCGACTTGAACCTTAGTTGCTTGTGCACATTTGATACCCAATTAGTCTTGAGAAAGTCAATTCAGGAAAAGTCACTCGAACTACCGAGAGGTATATAGTGAGTAGAATCGAGCAATGGTTATATCATACTCCGCAAATGTGTCGATCTAGCTTTAGACTCAAGAATCCGTCAATTGACCACCTAGGCGAAAGTAACTACCCTAGTGCCCTTTAATCATTTGAACAACTCTCAATAGTTTAATACTATCTTACTTTAGTTTAATTGAGCATTGTAGTTTTATAAAAATTAGAATCATAATTAAAACCAAAAATGCGTAGAAGTGCAATTTGGAGAAAATACACAACTCCATGTTAGATAGACACCCAACTCCAATATCTAGCTCCCTGTGGAAATCGATCCCGACCCTAAATCGGATAAAAGTTGCTTTGACCTCTCTCGCTCATCAATAGTAGTGCAAGGTTGGCTTCGATCACTTTTTGGCACTGTTACGGGGGAGATAATGGTTTTGTCTATCTATGTAAATAGTTTTGTGTTTTGTTCTTCTTTCCTTCTTTGTTACTAATATTTGTGTGTCACAACTTCAGGTACAAATGGAATTAAATGCTAATGACCCTCTTCGAAATGTGATTGCGGGGGAGGAGGTTTATGACAATGGAGATGAAGAGGTGCCTCTTGTACCTTAAGAACAGTGTAGAGGCCGCCAGGCCAATGCAAATGAGAACATTCCAGACCCTCCTCTGCCACCTCCAAGAGTGGATCCTAGAGTTCTTCCCAACCAAGGCTATGCAAGTGTAATTGTTCCACCCCAGATCCGGGCGGGTAATTTTCAAATAACCAACATGATGCTGACATTGTTGAGCAGCATGGGTACTTCACGAGTGCTCCCACTTAGAATTCTTACAAACATCTCAAAGGGTTTGGGGATACCTGTTGGGGGAGAAAGCAAACCAATGTGTCCGAGGATGCACTTCAATTGAGGCTTTTCCTATTTTCACTTAGAGGGAAGGCATTGGATTGGCTTGAGGGACTTCCCAACCATTCCATCACTACTTGGGATGAATTGGCGGATAAGTTCATTGCTAAATGTTTCTTACCGGGGCACATGGCAGCACTATGGGATGAGATCTTAGCCTTCAAGCAGGATCCCACCGAACCATTGCATGAGATTTGGGAGAGATATAGAACTATGGTGAAGGAATGCCCCAATAATGATATGACAGGTGATGATACAATAGACCTTCTATAGGGGCATCAATACAATGAATCAATGCATAGTGAATCAATTGGCTGGGGATAATTTCATGAAGATGCCTTATGATTAAGCTTGTATTATTCTTGACGAGATGGCTGACACATCCTCCGCTTGGCAAAGTAGATCTAATGTGCCACAGGGTGACCCCAGGGTCACTCATTTGCACAATGAACTAAATGATCATGGACAAGCTATAGCAGAACTTACAACGACAATGAACCAATTAGAAAAGACACAGTTGTAACAAGTTCAGAATCCTCGCCAAGTAAATGCAGGGAGGGTGTCAACATGCTTGTGAACAATAGAAGACAGATAGGTCAACAGAACCAAGGGAATTCGGATCAATTTGACAATGATTGTGGTGTATCCCAAGATCATTGTTATGATGAGCAGAATGAAGAGGTGTAATATATGAATAATTACCAAGGCCAAAGAGGCAATTGTTCTAACCAACAACAACAATGGAGATCCTAGGGCAATTGGGGTAGCCACCAACAAGGCAAGAATAATTGGAACAATCAACAAACAAGGTAACAACAATTGGGGAAATCAAAATAACAATCAGAACAATTAGGGAAACTGGGGCAACAACAACAATTGGGGTGAAACAACAACAACCAGGGTGGATGGAACAATAACCAAGGAAATCAGGGGCAAGGATTTCAAAGGCCCCCAATGTACCAATAACCGTGCAACCCACCGCCTTTTCCATCCCAGGGTCCTAGTTCTTCTAACAATGAAATGGGTAGAATTTAAATGATGTTTGAACAGATGATGAAAAAGAATGCTTACTCCGATGCGTAATTGGCTTCTCACAATACTTCAATCAGGAATTTGGAGGTCCAGCTAGGCCAAATCTCACAGCCTTTGAATACTCTCCCTAAGGGGGATCTACCGAGTGATACAGTGATTAACCCAAACGGTGGTAACAATCATGTTATGGCAGTAACTATAAGGAGTCGACGAGGAGATGATGTGAATGCCTACTAACAAAATCAAGTTTGGGTGATGAAGTTCAGTTGCAAGAAGATGAAGCTCCTTTAGTGGTTGAGAATCTGGTTGATGAAAATGTGAATCAAGAAGTGAGGATTGATATTCAAGATGCCGAGGTAGAAACACAAAGTGACGTGAACCCGTCTAGGTAACACATAATTGACATACTGGAGCCGGTTCTCCCAAAATCCAAGACACCCTTGCCTAGGCCACCTCCCCCTTATCCTCAAAGTCTAGCCAAGCAAAAAAATGAGAGTCAATTCAAAACGTTCGTTGACAAGATGAAGAGCTTATCCATTAATGCGCCTTTGGTGGAGGCTTTAGAGCAAATGCCTGGCTATGATAAATTCATGAAAGATTTGGTGATGAAGAAAGATCTATGGACTGTGAAACTATCAAGATGACCTACCAAGTTAGTGCTATAGCACATTTAATGGCTCCGAAGTTAGAGGATCCCGGTGCTTTCACTATCCCTTGTACTATTGGAAGTGCAAACTTTGCTAAAGCTTTATGTAATTTAGTGGCAAGCATCAACTTGATGCCCTACTCATTTTTCAGACTTTGGGTGTTGGTCCATCGATGCCAACTTCCATGAGATTGCAAATGGCGGATAGATCAATGAAGCGACCATTAGCTATTTTTGATGATGTGCTTGTCCGGGTCGACAAATTTATCTTGCCAGCTAATTTTGTGATCTTGGACTGTGAGGTAGACTATGAGGTTTCGATCATATTGGGGAGACCTCTCCATGATACGAGGATGGCTCTAGTTAATGTGTAAGCAGGGGAACTCATTTTTTGATTGGGTGATGAAAAGGTCATTTTTCATGTGTGTAAGTCAATAAAGCAGCCAAATTGTATAGAAGTGTGCTCATTTGTGGATCTTGTCATGGCTGTGATAATTGATGATACTAGTGCAATGATCAATGTGGAGGACCCTTTAGAGGCCGTAATATTTAATCTTGATGTCAATGATGATGAAGGCCGAGTGGAGTGCGTGAATTCTTTACATGGAAGGGGCTCTTATTCTTATGAGCCTAGGAAACTCTCTTTGGATCTTGAAAATAGAAAGACCCCTCCAACAAAGCCTTCAATTGAGGAACCTCCGGTGTTGGAGTTGAAGCCATTGCCTCCACACCTTAGGAATGAATTCTTAGGCCCTAGTTCAACTTTACTAGTTATTCTTTCATCTTGTCTTACTAACATGCAGAGTGATGCCACATTTGCAGTGCTAAAAAGGCAATTAGCCCCGTATTATATATGCACAAGATTATTTTGGAAGATGATGCAAAACCCTCCTTGGAACATCAAAGGAGGCTGAACGAGGCAATGCAAGAAGGTGAAAAACAAGGTGATCAAGTGGTTAGACGCTGGAGTGATGTACCCTATCTCTGACAGCTCGTTGACTTCACCGATGCAGTGTGTGCCAAAGAAGGGTGGTATGATCGTGGTGACCAATGCTAATAATGAAGTTATTCCAACCCAAACAGTGACTGGATGAGGGTGTGCATGGACTACTGCAAGCTGAACAAGGTGACCCACAAGGATCAATTCCCATTGCCTTTCCTTGAGCAGATGCTTGATCGTCTTGCTGGGCGTGCCTTCTATTATTTCTTGGATGGATATTCTGGGTACAATCAAATTTTGATAGCTCCAGAGGATCAGTAGAAGAAAACCTTACTTGTCCATATGGCACCTTTTCCATTTCTCCGATGCCCTTTGGTTGTGCAATGCACCGGCAACATTCCAACGTTGTATGATGACCATTTTCACCGATATGGTGGAAGATATTTTGGAGGTGTTCATGGACGACTTCAGTGTTGTGGGTGATTTATTTGATGAGTGTTTGAAAAATCTGGATAGAGTGTTGGCCCAGTGTGAAGACACCAATCTTATGCTAAATTAGGAAAAATGCCACTTCATGGTTGAGGAGGGCATAATGTTGGGTCATAAAATTTCAAAGAATGGTATTGAGGTTGACAAAGACAAAATTGAGATCATTTCAATACTTTCTCCCCCCACTTTTGTCAAGGGGGTTAGAAGTTTTCTTGGGCATGTGGGGTTCTACCGGTGATTTATCAAGGACTTTTTGAAGGTAGTAAATCCTTTGTGCAAACTGCTAGAAAAGGATTCCAAGTTCGTGTTTGATGATGGATGTATACAGGCCTTTGAACTTCTCAAGCCTAAGTTGACCACCACCCTAATCATTACTGCACCCAATTGGAGCTTTCCTTTCGAGCTCATGTGCGACGCGAGTGATGTTTCAATTGGGGCAGTTTTGGGTCAAAGAGTGAATAAAATGTTTCATCCAATGTACTAAATGAGCAAGACAATGAATGAGGCTCAATGGAACTACATAGTAACTGAGAACGAGTTGGTTGCTATTGTATTCGCAATGGAAAAATTTCGGCCATATCTTATGGGAGCCAAGGTCATAGTGCACACTGATCATGCAGCTCTTAGGTACTTGATGACAAAGAAAGACCCCAAATCTAGACTTATGTGATGGGTCTTATTACTTCAAGAGTTTGATTTGAAAAATTTGGACCGGAAAGGTAGTGAAAACCAAGTGGCGGATCATTCATCCCACTTGGGGGAGGAAGGAAGGCCGTGTGATGGCCTAGAGATCAATGATGCATTTCCCGATGAGCAGCTACTTTCTGTGTCGATGAGTGATATGCCATGGTTTATGGATGTTTCCAATTTCCTTGTGACTGGCATCATCTCATTTGAGCTCTCTTCTAACCAAAGGAAGAAGCTCAAACAGGATAGTCTAGACTTCTAGTGGGATGAGCCATACCTGTTGATGATTTGTACCGACAGAGTGATCCGGAGGTGTGCCCCTGAGGAGGAAAAATCAAGTATCTTAGAGGCTTGTCATTCCTCTCCATATGGTGGCCATCATGGAGGGGCGATGACATCTTTGAAAGTTCTAAGTTGTGGATTTTATTGGCCAACTTGTACAAAGATGCAAGTGATCTCGTGAAAAGGTATGACCAATGTCAGAGAGCGGGCGGTATTTCGAAGAAAGATGAGATGCCTCTAAACACAACTCTAGAAGTGGATATCTTTGATGTATGGGGTATTGATTTCATGGGCCCATTTGTAAGCTCGTGCAGAAATACCTACATTCTTGTAGCGGTTGACTATGTCTCAAAATGGGTCAAGGTCATGGCTTTGCCCAACAATGAAGCTAGAAGTGTGGTTGCATTTCTAAAGAAGAGCATTTTTACAAGTTTTGGCACTCCTCGTGCAGTTATAAGTGATGGGGGATGGTATTTTTATAATAAAGCTTTTGACACCTTGCTTGCTATGTATGGTGTCAACCACAAAGTGTCAACTCCCTATCACCCTCAGGCGAGTGGCCAGGTTGAAGTCTCTAATAGGGAAATTAAGAGCATCTTGTCTAAAACGGTCAATGCCAATAAGACCGATTGGTCTAAGAAGTTAGACGATGCTCTATGGGCTTACCGAACTACTTATAAGACTCCGATTGGTATGTCTCCATACCGGTTGGTGTTTCGGAAAGTTTGCGATTTACCGGTGAAGTTAGAGCATAGGGCCATGTGGGCTTTGAAGAATTTGAACCTTGAATGGGATGTGGCTGCAAATCTCCGTGTTGAGCAACTCAATGAACTTGATGAATTTTGTTTCCATGCCTACTCTAGTTCTTCCTTGTACAAGCACAAGATGAAGTACCTTCATGATAAATATGCTCATGGCAAGGAGTTTAGAGTAGGTGAGTTGGTGATCTTGTTCAACTCTCGGCTACAGTTGTTTTTGGGAAAGCTAAAGTTAAAATGGAGCGGACCTTTTGTTGTGGTGTTTGTGACCTCATTTAGCGCCCTTGATTTGAAGAACAAAAATGGGGAGATATTTAGGTTTAATGGGCATATGGTCAAGCACTACTTGGGAAAATTTGATGATAGCCATGTGGTGGCACTTGTTCATTTCAAATGATTGGATGGTAACATGCGCCATGTCGCGGCGTTAAATCAGGTGCTTCGTGGGAGGCAACCCATGTGTTTTTCTTCTTGTTTTCTTTGATTTTCATTGTAGTGTAGGATTTGTTTTTGGACTAACTGGTTGTGAGATGATATAGGATTGCGTTGATGTAGTGCAAGACATAGTGGAAAAAGTATTCAAGTCTCTGAAGTTTTCCGTGCAACCGCACTATATTTTGTGCGGACCGCACCGATGAAGAATGAAAATACCAACTCTCTAAAGTTTGCTACCGCGGCTGTAGTCCATTTTGTGCGGACCACATTAGGTTGACTTCTCAAACTTGGAAAAGGTTGTGTAATACGGACCGCATTCCATTTTGTGCGGTCCGCATTGGGTAGGGGAGATGGGGCCTAGGACTTTTTCTATAAATAGTACCTGAGGCCCTCAGTTTAAACTTTTCGATCTTTTAACTCTCAGGGCTTCAAAATTACTGTTCATCCCCTTTATTTGCACATAACGGATTTCCAAGGATTCTTATTCATCATAACATCTTACTTCTGGTAATTTCATCCCCTTTTCATTGTTAATTTTATTATTTTCATAAGATTTTAGCTTTTCTTCTGTTTTTCTCATATTTTCTTTTGATTTGGTAGCTTAGGTTCTTGTTAAAATTAGAATTACGTAGTTAAAATCATTGGGCAAATACTTAGGGACCTTTATTAGGTGTAAAATTTGACTTAAACTCAAAATATATTAAACCCTAGGTTGGTGCTATTTTTGGTGCTCAGTGCGGACCGCAGTGGAAATTGTACGGTCTGCGGTGCTCAGTGCGGACTATATTGATGAATGTTTGTAATATGATCTTTGAGGACTGCGGCTGCACTACATTTTGTGCGGTCCACATTGGTCCATGTGCGGCCGCACTACATTTTATACGGTCTGCACTACTTGGATACAGAGAGTGGGTAGTCTGAACCCCACCTATGTGCGGATCACAATAGATTTTGTGTGGTCCGCATTGGCTTCAGTGCGGTCGCACTACATTTTGTACGAACCGCACTATTCAACAAATTAAATTGTCTGTAACATTTTCTTTCACTGCAATCCTGATCTTCATTGTATATACTGAGACTAACAAAGCATGACTGAATTTGTTTGTAGACAATGGTAAAATCAAGAGGCTAGGGTACTAAACAACTAGGTAGAGGAGATTCCTCTCGGGGAAGGGGAAGTGGAAAGATTAAATTAACCCCCAAAGTTTGCGAAGCAATAAAAACAACAAGGAAGGTGATTCGGGCCACTGATAGAGCTGCTTCCCATTCCCCGGGAAGTGAGTATGTGCCTTCCAAGGAGCTGACTGACTCTGATTCTGTTCCAGAATTTATGGATGATTTCCTGGGCAGATTCAGGCTGACAGATGAACCCACTCCTCCAACATCCCCCACTGCTCAGGCTTCAGTGCATGTATTTTCTGGTCATCTGAGGGCTCAGCCGAAGGCAGTAAGGATGAGTACTCCACCTCTCCCACAGATTTATTATCCGGAGAGGGTGCATTAGGAGAGAAAGAGGTAGTAGGAGAAGGGGGTGAACCTTAGTTGGGAGGTGTTTCTTGAACTAGAAACTCGGAAGTGTGGCAAGATTGATTCGTGAGTGAGGTGGTCTACCATAAATTCAGGGAATGGTGGCCAGTGAGGAAATTGATTCCGGGGAGAAGCTTTGTTGATAGAGACCTATTGCCTCACAACCCCAATGTGATAAGGCAATTTAGGGAGAGAATAGGCTGTCCATACTTCTTGGGGGATTGTGTGGATGCAAACGAGCACTTGGTCAAGGAATTCTATAACAATGCCGCACATATTAAAAAGGGCACCAAACTGACCAAGGTGCAAAATTTGAAAGTGTTGTTTGATAGAAAGTCAATAAATGACTACTTGGGTTTCGATGAGGAGGATGAGTCACTATACTTAGCTAAGATAGACTTAGGTGAGGAGGTCCGCCCTTGGTTGGCACAGTATCTGGAAATCCTAGGTACCACCCCTGATTGGCTGAATGCGGGAGTAAATATTTTGAGAAGAAGTTTGAATTTTGAGGCCAAGGGATGGGAAACATTCATGTGAAGCAGGTTGGACCCCACTACTCATGATAACTCCCTGCCTCTTCATCGGGCAGTACTGGTAGCATCAATCATGGTAGGGTACCTGATTAACGTCGGGAATATGATGTCTCGGTTGGTCATACAGGTAGTAACCGAAGGTGATAAAACCAACCCTTCCCCAACTTCTTGACCATGTACCTCCGGGACCTAAAAGTTGAAAAGCGGCATTCAATATCAAAGTCAAAGAAAAGGACCCGTTCTCATGGTACAACATGCAGGGTCATGACAACCCAAAATGCAAGACCGTCAAGGGAACATCTACTGCTCAAACTGGTCAATCTGAAGAGCAAGTTGTGGTGGTGGCTCCTTCCCATACTGCCTCCACCTGAACGGACATTCCCCCTGGTTCATCCACTTTAGCAGCTCCGGATATACCCTCCTCCCAAGCCGACCTAGTGACTGCACACCAACTGAGCCAAGCTCTTCTGAGCATCAACAACTGGATGCAGACAGCTTCATCCAAGTTGTCTGTCCTTACCACTACAGTAGCAGCTCAGTCGGCACCTCCACCTCCGTAGGTCCCACAGTCTATTGAGGATGCCCTCAAAGAGATTCTGGAAAATTAGCAAAAAGTCCTTGATACTCAGAAGAAGCTTGTGGAAGCTGTGGATGCTCATGTGAAAGCTCTCAAGGACATTTTTAAGGAGGCCAAGAAGATGAGAAAGACTCGGGCTCCTAAGGAGTCCGTGAAGGAGTTGAGGGTTGAGGTTGACAGGTTGAAGGCAAATCATCTGCCTTTGGATTTATTGTTCCAGGACCCTGTGCTAGCAGCCCATTACCAGCCAGTGCAGTTAGAGAGACCTCCCAAGACGATGCAGTCATCCAGTTGGAGGACCCACCGGAGGCTTCCTCCAGTCAGCCATAGGATGCAGCCCAGGAGCCTGTCCAGGTCTAGTCCCAGGTCCCAGCAGCAGAGCAGCAGGTAATAGGGAACCAGTCTGATGGCCCCGAGCATATTGAGGACCCAGGGACCACTCAGGATCCCGTGCAGACAGGTAGGCCATATGGAGTCTCTATATCCTTTTTCCTCTATTTTTGGTGCTTATTTTTCTTAGTTGGCATTGAGGAGAATGTCATCTTTCATTTGAGGGGGTAGGCCCTAATTTGAATTGATATGGATGACTGTATATATTTAACAAATTTTATGCTTTTTTTATTTTTCATCTTTGGTATGTATATAATTTTGGTACTTCATTACATTTTTCATACTTTTCACTTTGGGTCTGTATATAAAAGTTATGTTACATTGTATATATCATCCCCGTATTGTATATTCGATTTAAAACCTCCTCTTGTACATATTCATTCCACTTTCCGCATTTTTCTTTTCTGTAGCTTCTTAGTTATGTTTGTAGCTTCTTGTTTTAAATGTTTGCAATAAGCCTTTGGTTTTCTTAATGCCACGGTTCTTTCCAAAGTTGGAAGTTGTGTGAACCGGGTGGCTCTTCCCAATGATAGATGGCGTGACAACCTTGTTAAGGGTTTGAGTCTATTTTTCTTTTTGCTTTTAATAGTTAGTGGTTAAGGGTGTCTCAAGCAAAGCTTCATTTGGGTGTAGCACATTTGCCTTTGATCTCATGGTCAAAAATAAATTATTATGTTTAGGATGGTGAAAGTCGTGACCCTGAGACTCTTGTGTTGACCGATAATCATCAAGTGGTTTTTTGGAACCATTGTGTGCTAAAATATTATCTAAGGTCGTTGTGGGACCCCGACTCTGTGTCTTTAGCAATCCCATAGCATGTGTGGTGAGAAATTGCAATGCAAGTCCAAGTCCCAATCCATTGGTCTAGAACTTGCCCTGAATGTTTGTTGAGGCAAAATCCTAAGTGAATTTTGACTTAAGACATGATTATAGGCTCTCCTTGACCCAAATGATAGATTGACCACTTCCATAGCCTACCAAAGATAAAATCCCTAGTCAATCCTTTTGAGCCTTAAACCTTTTTCCTTTAAGAACCATGATACAAGCATTTACCCGTTCTGGAAGATACCCTCTCTTGGCACCCGTTCTTTCCTTAGAATATGGCAAAAGTATAAGTTTGGGGGGAGAGACGAGGATTGCAACAAAGTGGTAAAAAGGTACAAAATGAAGAAAAGGAAAGGCAATAAAAAAGAAAGAAAAGCAAAAAGACAAAAAGAATACTCAATGCGGAAATGAATAAAATGGATTCAAGAAAAGCAAAGAATGAAAGGTGTGAAAAATGAGAAAGGAGAAAAGATTTGAAATGTATAGGAAAAAGTGACATTGTGTCTCTCTAACCCCTTGAAAGAAGTGAAAAGACTCAAAAAGTCAAGTGAATTTGTGCCAAAATGAAACAAAAGAAGTGCTTAAGGGAAGATAAAACCTACTGACACCAAACATTGCCTACCCGGAACCAAAAGCCTTCACTATGTCTCCACAAAAGCCCTATATGATCTCTAGTTGAATGAAGCTTACATTATTGGTGACTCACATAAGGGGCAAGCATATGGTACTTAGATCCAGACTTGTGACTTTTCTTTTTGAGAGATGAGTGAATTTCCATTAACCTCGTTCTGAGTGCCACTATTCTAAAGGTGAGGTTTGGTTAGAGAGAGCTGAGAATATGTGAGTTTGGGTTCCACAATGACCAAAGTAATAGAAAGAGTTCTTTGATGTGTTGAGTCAACTCTTGATGCTCTTTCGTCACACTTAATCCATGGTGTTTAAAAGAGTAAATATTGTTAATGATTCATTTGTATTGAAGGCAATTGTTAGTCCCAATTGATGCTAGATGAGGTCACTTTAGGACAACTGGATTTTCTTGGATTTACCCTTAAGGGGTGGGTCTTATTTTGTTTGCTTGAAGACAAGCAAAAGCTTAAGTTTGGGGGAGTTGATAACTTGGGATTTTGATACATTTTATACTCCTTCCTGCTTAAGTTTTTATTAGAAATGTGTACAAAATAGCCCCAAAGGCTCACAAGTTGTGCTTGATTGCATGTTTGATCAACAAGGTGACAAGATGTCAAAGATCAGCTCAAAAGGAGTGAAACTTGCACAAGTACCAAGACAAGACAAAGCTCAGGCAAAATAGGGCCAGTGCGGTCGCACACCATTCTGTGCGGTCCGCACAAGTGAGGTTCAGAGAGGCTACAATTCAGCCACAAAGGCCATGCGGCCGCACGAGGTTTTGTGCGGTCCGCACTAGGATCAATGCGGTCGCACTCGATTTAGTGCGGTCCACAGAGAGAAGGTTCAGAGAGTTGCCACTTTCAATTTTGAAGCCCAATGCAGTCTACGCTCCATTTCATGCGGACCGCACTAGAAGCCACCGCAGCCGCACTAGACTTTGTGCGGTCTGCATTACCGAAGTTCAGAGTGTTGCAAATTCAAGTCAAAAGCCTTAGTGTGGCCGTACGTGATTTTGTGCGGTCTGCACTAGCCCCGCATGGATATTTTTGTCCGAGATTTTTAGCCTAGTATAAATAGATTCTTTTTTCATTTTTAGGTCATCAGATAGTTTTGTACCTAGAGCTGCAATCGTGACTTGGGTTATTTTGCTATTTTGAGTAATTTTAGCTTAATTTTACCATTGAATCTTCAAGTTCTTCTTAGTACTTAATTATTATGAGTTTATCTTCATCTATTTCTTTGTTTTTCTCTCTAATTATGAGTCGCTAGACCCATCAGCTAGGGTTGTGGCTCAAACCTAGTGTGGGTAATTGATGGGTCTTGTATTTTAGGGCTTGATGGACTATGGGTGTTTAATATTTGGGCTAATTTCATGTTTAATTGCTAAATTAGTGGTTGCAAATACTAGTTTGTGTTTAGTTGACTTTTGCTCTTCTTGAGAAAGACAACCTAAGTCTCTAAAATTAGTCCAACAAGGAATTGGGGCGTACTCAAGAGAATTGATAGCCCCAATTAAACGGTTAAACCGAGAGATCGTAATACCCGACTTGAACCTTAATTGCTTGTGCAAATTTGCATACCCAATAGGTCTTGAGAAAGTCAATTCAGGAAAAATCACTCAAACTACCGAGAGGTATAGAGTGAGTAGAATCGAGCAATGGTTATATCATACTCCCCAAATGTGTCAATCTAGCTTTAGACTCAAGAATTCGTCAATTGACCACCTAGGCGAAAGTCACTACCCGAGTGCCCTTTAATCATTTGAACGACTCTTAATAGTTTAACACTAGCTTACTTTAGTTTAATTGAGCATTGTAGTTTTGTAAAAATTAGAATCATAATTAAAGCCAAAAATGCGTAGAAGTGCAATTTGGAGCAAATACACTACTCCACTTTAGATAGACACCCAACTCCAATATCTAGCTCCCTGTGAAAATTGATCCCGGCCTTAAATCGGGTAAAAGTTGCTTCAACCTCTCTCGCTACTTAATAGTAGTGCAGAGTTGGCTTCGATCAAAAGGCTAAGTAATAACTTATACCATGAGCCATAGAATAAAATATATCTTAAGCCTACGTAAAGGCTGATTAGAAGGAAAAGGAAACTAAAGAATTACATCACCCAAGTAAATCAAGAATCTGATTATTGGACCTAAAAAAATTGTAGAAGTTATGCTTGAGAATATGACAAAATCACTTAATATCATATGTTCAAGAGAAATAACACAACAACCATAATCTATAATGGCTCTTCAAGAAAGCCAATTAGAAGAAGTACCGGCCTCATAAGAGGTCAGTACGAAGCTCCTATCGGATTGTGTATGTACTAGATGTGCGAGTATTATAATAGAGCTTCAAGTTATGGACGTGAATTACACATAGGTAGAAGGGAGGTCAGGAAAGAGATAGAAGATACGATGCGAGATTTTAAGGTAAATAAGGTAAAGGTGAACAAAGTACGAGATACTCAAATACAGAAAGTTATGAATAGTCCATACTTCGAATAGAAGCCTAGAAGTGCGTGGATTCAATATCCAAGAATGATAGTGGCATTGTCAGTGGTATATCTCATAGCCTATGGTTTCTAGGTATCGAGGAGGCTAATTAAGATAGTAAAGAAGAGTTAGAGACATCTCGCTTGATGTTCCAGAGTGACATAAGAAAACCTATGATACAAGCAAGCTGAAAGAAGGTTGCGAGTAATATAAATAAATATGGGTAGGTCGCGAGCTTAAGTTTGGCAAAGCGACAAGGTTTTACGAAGGCAAGAGTAAGGATATGAAAGAGCGAGTGATAAGGTGACAAGAATGGATAAGTCCTCAGGATTAAACCCATGAAAACAAGCGAGCTAATGATTTCTCTAAGTCATACAAAGCTCAATATAGCCTGAATGAACTCAAAGGAGTCTAAGACTAATATCATTTGAAAGAGATGAGGGTGTAATGGTGGTAGATAAAGAATGACATTTGGACCTTCGTTTGAATAATGATTTTGAAAGAAAAAATGAAAAAAAAGGAAAGAGCTTCATGAATTGGAAAGGATTAAAATAGCCACGCAAGGCGGGTCACATTGGGATGCTATGAAATAGGGTTATAGAAGTATAATTTCGTATTGCCCAGGTGATTAGAAAAATACCTTCAAATTATTCCATGATGCAACGTAAGCCCTAGCGGCAATGTATCACATAAAAACTCTCAAATCTTCAAGTAAAGGATTGTAGATCAACATTGAAGTGAATCACTAATGGATAGATACAAGTTACAAAGTATGACATGAGATTACGCCATCCTTCTTAAGATAAACGGTAATGAAGGAGCATTAAAGGACTGAGATTTATACCTAAAGGATAGGCAAAAAAAGTAACTGGGAGTTTGATAAGCATACCTCAATAACGATAAATTAAAAAAAAAAAATTGGTATAGTATGGCCTACTTAGAGGTAGTAAAGCTAATGATGCCCATAGGAATAAGGAGGTAGCCTCCGTAAAAGTACCTTGGAAGAAAAATAATGTGGAAGAAATGACTTGGGTGGCCAAGGAAAACATGATGTCTAGATATCCCTACCTATTTCCTCCTCCAGAGAAGGGTCCGACTGAGACGTCATAATCATAAAGTACGTATATAAATTCTTGCGTTGGTTATTGTCGTTGGTCATGTGAGGCCATTGTCGCTATTGATAATTGTATGGCATTGGGTTATTAAGCTTCTACAGTGAGAGTTGGTAGTAACGTTATTAAAAAGGCGACCCTGCCAAATTATATGGATCACGGGGAGTTGAACATTCGAGGACGAATGTTTCTGGGGGGGGGGGAGGATGTTACATCTCGTATTTTCGTACATCAAAATTTTGTTTTAAGTTAACTGATGTAGACTCGAGGATGAGATCATCTTGACATTATCATACTTACGCCATTTATAACAAGCGATAAATAAGTGTTATGAAGGATAAAGGGGTACACAGATTAACGAAAACGAGTTTCGTTGGAAGTGGACAATTTGGAATAAAATACGGGTCGAGCAATGATACCCGATAATTACGAAATAGTACCATGTTAGGTACCATATGACCACAGTAGTATAAATATAAAGTATATATGAAGTATTTTAAAAATAAAGAGAATTTTAAATAATTTACGATAATTTTTAAATTATGCGAATAATTGATTAATTATCGAGTAACAAAATATTACTTAGTTAACTAATAAGCGGACGAAACTCAACTAACTCTGCCCAAAGGAAACGTGGCACAAGGCCACTAAGTAAGGAAAATGACTCATTAAGTTAAGGTATAGGTGTCTAAGTGACTTAGAGAGATATGTATTAGTAAGACTTGTGAATATTATCCATGAAAGACAATCTGTCTTTGGCTCCATTTCAAAAACGTGAAGACCAGAAATCATTTCAAATCAGAAAATTTCATTTTCAAAACCAAGCTTCACTTCATTCTTTGATTTGAAATAAAAAAAAAACTTGGAAACCAAGAATATTGAAGGAGAATCATTCTCGTCCAAATCTTGGCTTTATTTCAGATTTAATGTCTTTGGCATCGGAAACCAAGAACTATTGAAGCAGAATCATTCTCGTCCAAATCTTGGGCTTCATTTCGTTACCTTGGCATTGAAACCAAGCCATTTCCGTTCCTCAAGTTCAGAAAGCTTAAATCCAATTTTTGGGTTCTAAGTTCAATCTACGAAGGTTTCCAACGAGATAATTATACAGTGTTGTTCCTACTCCAGGTATGTTACGGATATCCCTTCTTTTTTTTGGCATGGTTGAAATTATACTCAAGAAACGAGCAAATACACAGTTTCTATAAACTACTCTATTCATAGAAATAGTAGTGGTGTCTATATTCTTGATTCCCCATGAGAATTATCATTATCTTCTGTTCATGAGTTTCAGAATAATACGCAGTTAGAAAAGTTTATCCAGAAGGAATCAAGATTATTATGTAGTTTTCATGCATTTTACTCATTTATACATGTGCATTGACCCATGACCAGATGGCGTTATATACGTGTATATATGTATATATATGTATATGGGATATGGGAAAAGGTTACAGCGTTATATACGCACCACCACCTGATCAGCTGGTATATGATGATAATGTTGCCCACAGTGGCTGAAATATGATTCAAACGCCGTTATATACGCGTATATATGTATGTATATATGTACATGGGATATGAGAAAATTTATGACATTATATATGCACCACCACCTGTTCAGCTGATATACGATGGTAATTTTGCCCACAATGGCCGATATGATATGATGGGATGCCCTCAGAGGCTGATGATATCATGAAACATGTACCTATGCATGACATGATATTCATACACATATTCATGATGCTAAAAGTAATTTATGATTTACAAAGTTATCTGGAATTATAGGTTGAGTCATGTACTTTATATTTCTTCTATGTCACTTATGTATTTATTTATGTGCCTTACATACTCGGTACATTATTCATACTGATGTCCCTTTTGCCTGGGACGCTGCATTTCATGCCCGTAGGTCCCGATTGACAGGTCGAGAGCCCTCCAAGTAGGCTATCAGCTCAGTGGAAGATGTTGGTGCGCTTCATTTGCTTCGTAGTTGCTCGACTAGTTAGTATAATTTAGACATGTATTGTTTGATAAGGCAGGACTCTGTCCCGACTTTTATGATATTTATGTACTCTTAGAGGCTTTTAGATATATGTCGTGTATATAAAAGATTGTACAGCCTGGTCAGCCTGTGTTTTGAGTTTATAAAGGATCATGTTGGCCTATTATGCCCGTATGTCATGTGTATATAATGATGTAATAAGAAAGATACGTTACATTGGTACTCGGTTGAGTAAGGTACCGGGTGCCCATCGGTTTGGGTCGTGACAGTCATATTGCGTAGTCTTTATGTAGAAATCGTACACTATTATTCCTATACTTATATTTGTTCTGTTTATTAGACCAGTAGGTGTCTTGACTGTTCCTCGCACTACTCTGCCGAAGTTAGTCTTGATACTTACTGGGCACCTCTGTGGTGTGTTCATACTACATTTCTGTATATTGTTTTGTATAGATCTAGGTATTTGATCGTTAGTAGGTGTGCGGATTCTTATCGAGGAGACTTAGGGTAAACGTACTGCTGCGTTCGTAGGCTTCAGAGTCATCTTCCTATTTTGTATTCACACTATTTTTACTTATTTTCAAACAGATGCACTTAGAAGTTGTAGTAAACTCTATAGAGCTTATGACTTGTACTACCGGTTTTGTGAACTTGAAATTTTTAAAGAGTTTTCTATTTCAAGTTGTTAGATGATATTTAACTGTTGTTGTTATTTTATTTAATGTTAGGCTTACCTATCCCTAAGACTAGATGTCATCACGATATCCAATGGAGGTAAATTTGGGTCGTAATATCAATATAGTAATCTTTCTTTCTTTAGTGTAGAATATAGGGCACCCTAAGTAGGTAAAAGGAAACTCCCTTCTAGCAAAACCTATGACATCTCCTACTACTCGAAACAATGCATTGGAAACATTAATGTCACGACCCAAAATCCATCAAAGGCTGTGATGGCACCGGACACCTCGGTCAGGTAACCTAACATTGAGCTATTAATTAAACTCTCATTTTAATATTTTATGAACCATAATTTCCATTAATTTAACTGAATAAATAAAAATGTTTATAACTTTTATTATTAAATATCCCATAATCATCCTAGAACCCGGTGTCATAAGTGCATGAACAATTACTAAGGAATTGAATAAAGTGCAATAATTGTCCGGAATACAAATTGGACAGAAAATAAATACAATACACTGAAAGAGACTATACTGGCTGCGGATCACATCAAAAAATGCAGCACACCTAATTCCTATATCATCCATGCTGCTACGCCCAGTAAGCCATTAGAAATGCATGTGCCTGTGCAACAAAAATACACAACAAGTGTAGCATGAGTACGAAAAAAAATGTGCTCAGTAACTATCCCGTCTAATCTTGAATAAGTAGAGATGAGAGACCGACTTCGACACTTACTAGTGGTCCAGTAATGATACATCATTAATATAAAAAATCGAGGATTTTTATAAACATGATTGTAATTCAATAAAATAAAGCAAGTAAACAATTCTTTCATTTATAGGAAATTCCCAAATTCCTTTTCATCATTTATACATATATTCTCAAGCTGGAAAGAAACAATATCAACTTCAATAAATTTCAAGGCAAGCAATACAAGCATGCGCAAATCATGCTGAGGACGTACAGTCCGATCCAACAATATTTAAACTGTGCACTGCCAGAGGGTCGAATGGCGCGAACTATAGATGCATCTGTTTAATCTACCGAGGTATTCGGCCTTCTCCGCATAATATAAATACATTCAAACAGTCAATCAAAAGTTCATTGAGGAGCAATTATCCAGGAAAAAAGCAAATTTCTCTTTTAAAATTCAAGGGAACGATGACTAGTCTTTTAGATATTTATTTACACATTGGATTTGTTTTAAGCACTTTTAAATTGACAACGAGATATAAAATATTGCAAGTAAGCATGCTTGTGGGTCTAGACTATACGGACTTAAGCATAATAGTAGCTACGCACGAACTCTCGTCACCTCGTGTGTACGTAGGCCCCACAAATAGAAGCACATATCCAATTAATTCACCAGTGGGGACAATTTCCTCTTACAAGGTTAGAAAGGAGACTCACCTCGCTTCAAATCCTATATCCCAATTCAAGAACGCGCTCATATCTCAAAATCGGAGCCGAACGATTCAAAAACTATTCAAATGGGGTAAGAACTAATCAATACATGCTCAAAAGTTTATATTCTAATTATTAAACTAATTTTCCAACCCTAAATGCAAAGTTCTTAAAATTCATCCTCGGGCCCACGTGCCCGGACTCCGAAAGTACCCATAACCTAAGGATCTAGAATATATGATTTCTACTCCATTCCATAGCCATTTCCGTGGTCAAATCTCATTTTTATCCAAAACTAGATTTTTCATCTAAGCCCTTGATTTCACCAATTTTTACATGTTAACCTAGCCATAATCTATGTATTAAACTCATGTTATGCAGAAATTACTTACCTCAAAGTTCTAGGTAAAAACCCTCTTCCAAAAGCTCCAATATCGCCCAAGAGAAGATAGGAAATGAGCTAAATAGTCTAAGTCTCGAAATTAATAGTTGTGCACAGGCCTCAGATGTCGCATTTGTGACACTTAGTTTGAAAAGCGAAGGTCGCAAATGCGACACAATCATCGCAAATGCGAACCATGGGCTTCTACTGCCTAGGTCGTAAATGCGACCAAGAACTGACAAATGCGAACCGTGTCAGGCTCGTAAATGCGACTGCCTTTATCGCAAATGTGATCCAATCCCAAGCTAGGGTTCTTCGCAATTGCGAAGCTTTCATCTAAACTGCGAGGTTCACATTTGCGAGACCTACAACTAGTGCCAAGGCCCCCGGGACCCCGTCCAATCACACCACTCAGTCCCATAACATAACACGGACCTGGCTTAAAGCCTTAAATTATGTCAAACAATGCTAAAATCATAAATCATACTCCAATTCAAGATTAATGAACTTTAAAATTTTAAACTTTTACTTTCGACACTTAAACCTATCAAATCATGTCCGTTTGACCTTAAATTTTGCACACAAGTCATATTTGACATTACTGACCTACTCCAACTTCCGGAATCGGAATCCGACCCCTTTGTCAAAAAGTCTACTTCCGGTTAAACTTCTCAAAAACCTTCAAATTTATATCTTTAGCCAAATGACACCAAAATGACCTACAGACCTCCGAATTCACTTCCGATCGTGCTCCCAATACTAGAATCACCATACAGAGCTATTCCCATACTCATAATCCCAAATGATTTTTGATAACACTGAAATGCGTTTCAAATGAAACTTATGAAATTCTTCCAAAAATGCTAACTCCCACAATAGGTTCCGAAATATTCCCGAGTCTTCCAAAACCTGATCCGGACATATGCCCAAGTCCAAAATCATCATACAAACCTGTTGGAACCTTTGAATCCCGATTCTGACGCCGTTTACTCAAAAAACTAATCCTAGTCAATTCTTTCAACTTAAAGCTTCCAAAACGAGAATTCTCTTTCCAAATCAACTCCGAACTTCCCGGAATTCATTTCCGACCATGCGTACAAGCTATAACACCTGAAGTGAAGCTACCCAGGGCTTTAAACTGCTGAACAACGTGCTAGAGCTCTAAACGACCGGTCAGGTCGTTACATTCTCTCCCATGTAAACATACTTTCGTCCTCGAACGTGCTAAGAACTGTGTTGGAGTTGTCCGAAATTACTGTTGAACACCCCATGCACCTACCCGTGCTACCACAACCTAGTTGGGCGCATTAGCTCGATAAAACTCTGAACATATTCCCTTTTGTTCAAGCAAACAAGCTTAGAGCCCAATTCCAACATCCGGAATTCTCAGCCAGGCCTGCTTCAAATATATGAACACTATATCAATCACCATACGATTCACCGATACATGATTGCATACCTTCGCTGAATTCACACTATGCACTATATAACTCACATGAGCAAAATAACATCCTCTAAAAACAATAGCCGAAATTCCCCCAATTTGATGCTCCCCATGCACCACCTGACATATAAGTCTGGTCCCAACTTTTGCAATACCGCCACGATGGAAGAGATGTGTAGAAACTCATAACGAACTACCGAGTCAACAAATCATTAAGTCTATACTCATGGCAAGAACCATTACCTCAATCTGAACCAAATAATGATCTTTGCTCTTAAATATACTTCATATAACCCGATTGCACCGATCCTAGATCGAATAATCTCGTCTCACCCAGTACGAACTGCTCAAGCAATAAGCCACCCTGGACATGATGAAAATCTCATATGATGCCACAACATGCCAATAGGCTACAAACTCGAATGTGATACAAGAAGAAAACAAACTCTGGAATGGACTACTCAACTCACGCAACTAATATGAGCTTTCCTAAAAAAATGGGGAAACAAAACACACAAAAGATAAAATAATAAAATTGTATTCAACATCACACTGTTGCGACGTGCAACCCGATCTAAACAAAATACAACTCACAAAGGAGATACACACCTTGCTAAATTGTTCATTACTACAAAATACCGAATATCGATCACAAGCACGCTAAGTGCATAATACCATCCCTAGGGAGACATATAGCGCAATTAGCTACAAAACTCAAGCACAACGGAGGTGCGATATACTATCTTAAATTCAAGAGCCATCCTGCTCACATAACACCATCGCTACGCAGAACCTTAACACTTAAGAAATTTATTAAGCCGTTTCACAACTCACACGGCCCAATATAGTATTAGATGAAATAGCCGACAACGAGATAACATCCAACATCCGGATAATCCTCCATAAGGAGCGCTATGCTGAAAAGAATACATCCGGCCTGATATAGAGCCCACCTACATATTTAAATCCATCCACAGACCTTAAGCCGATTTTGATCGTTCCGCATTAGGCAAATAACCTTTCAAGGGTCCATAAATACCCTTTTTTCCTATAACTCACAAGAACAACCATCATAACCGGAGTAAACCTCCACAGTCCACATCCCAATAAATTGAGTGCCCTCCAGACATGATTCTCAAATTAGCGATTCACCACAATATTCATACTTGGTTTTAATTTTCGATCAATCAAGTGACTACATGTCACACTTATACAATCTCCTCGTGAGACACGCTCCCACGACTTTCTGCACCAGATAACTAGTCTGCACATCTATACCACCGGCCGTACTAACGTTGTAAAGCAATTCAAGAATCCATAAATAGGTTGTAAAGACTCTTTCACAAAACACCGACCTCAGGTGACGTCGAAGACAATACCAGCTTACTCTAAACATTCAAACCCCTTTCCTGCTCATTCAAGCTCGTGACATCCTTGCCAACACCGAACCGCAACCTTAATCATCACTTTCAAATTTCATACCGCTCACTGCACCTAACATGCCAATATGCGATAGTATAAGAATTTCATCATAACTCCTGAATCACTAATAGATCATTCACCTCATCATACATAAACCTTTTTACGTTACTCATTCCAAGAGAACCATAGCAATACGGGAGTAACTTCTCATAACTGTAGGACATTCAAATCCTCAAGAAGTGGTCTAAACCACCTGAACCCTTCCGGGATCCGTCTACACAGGATAGGCCATAATAGTTGAATACTTCCAAATATAATCAGTTACGGTGGCCCTCGAGCCTCATACGTACCGCCACTATTATCATGATTCCACCATGTCTAACCAATCTAACTTCTTCAATTTCATCCTTGATTGCCTTAGAAATAATAATAACCCCATCCAACACATAAAGCACTCAATCCACACTCATCCCGAGTGGCCTTGTATCATGAGACCATGTTGTCTCATATCCCATGAACCAACTCATGCCTCCCTTGGGTGCATATTCACATTCTCAACTGGTACACCCATTCTGATAACTTTACTACGAATTCGTAGTTATTTTCTCTCATTCTTCCGACTACTACACTACGAGTTGAAAATATCATAGAACTTCCTAAGCCTTTGATCATAGTTCGCCACGAAAGCTCGATTATTAACTATACCGTGGGCTTGAAATCTTTAGGCACCACATTTTAACTTTTGAATTCACTAGGACCGTTGTTGAGAGTCACCCACTCTGGCTTGGTCCCGAATGTAATCAACTTCAAGGCTCCGCTAGCACACGAACAACCATCCCCATAGAGCACCCGATTGAATCATTTAGTTATAAATCACCTCCGTACGAGACACAAATCCCGAGTATTCTTAAAGCCTAAACATGAGACAATAAGGCTAATTATAGCACACTATTACCAATTCCTTTGCTCAAATTACGACTTATGTTCTTTTCCCTTAGCCAAAATAACTTACCAATACGCCGATAACCCGAAACCTCACAAGGGGATAACCATGCAATCTAATCATAGGCATTGAGACTCTCCCACTTAGCTTCAAGCCACTTTTACACAACTCAGGAACCTTCCAAGGATCTTTCCTTAATTGTTGACATGAGCTTGCATAACCAACCCGTCAAATGCCTCAAAATCTTTCTGTAAAACCCTCTATGAATACTCTGAATCATTAATCACATTCACATGACTGATCTCTTTATCGTATAGCTAGTAAAATTCTTCGGAGAAACTTTTCTAACCATGCGACCGTTAACTTGCTCGCATGAGTTAACCCACCTGCAGAAATTACGCTCCAACATCTTCCCATATCACTGCACGGGGCACAACCAGAACAACATCAATAAGCCATCCTAAGTCCGTACTCATTCACCAATTGTACTAGTTCGTTCACTGCTTGTGGATATCATCTAAATGTTCAATAATATCTTCCAATTCAAAGTCATGTTGTATCATTCTTCATATCAAGAAACTCCTTCCTGTCGTATCAAATCTCCCGCTGTGTAGTAGCTGATATTTCAAGTCAATTCTATAAACCCAATCACTGTCCACCCTGAATCCCAACTCACTCTAGACTTTTTCTCTGGGTGGGTAGTCATCCTACCACAGACCATTCGCTATTCTACCACTCTCCCACTCTGGCCAAACCCTTCTTCGATAAGCAACTACTCGACTTCCGCTTCTTACATATGGCCTTTAAGAAATTTAACCACCGCATAACACTTCCCACATGTACTTCTTCATCCTTTGCTGCTCAGCTGATGCCTTAGATCAAAAACTATCTCAGCAGCACTTGAATCAATAGACTGCTATTAACTCTGAACCTTTCTAAATATCATCTTTCCCGAGTCATCGACATTAGAATCAGTAATTTAATCCTGAACCACCGCACCCTGCGATATCTGACAAGCTTCTCCAATGCGGTCTCACAGTATCCTTATCTAAAGGTAAATTATTGAACATCATAACACCAGCGAACCTAGTACATTCAATAAGGACAACATCACCTCATCACAGATGAAAATTCCACCACGCTCGCAAATACTAAGTCTCGTTACTCCATCAACCCCAACATAAAAATTCTTAGCCTGATTGCCTATCCTCCATTGGAAATAAGATACTGGATCTCTGAATCATTCACTTAGTAACCCTCCTCTCGGGTCATTCACTAACCTGACACATAGGCAAGGATTATACCCTCTAATCAATACTGCACAATAATCGTTCATAAGCATCATAACAACCTGTGCATAACCTCGAAGCTCTCAAAAGTACAACTAATGAGCTGAAATGATAGAATATCCTTCCATAAGGTGACGATAATATCTCAAACAACCACGTAGGGAGAAACATCCCACACCACATTCGTAGTACCATTACAATTACTCACTCGCCAATTCATGACCAGTGCTTCGCGTTGCATAAGATTAAATGGAAAGGAAATGAAGGCATAAGCCTTAAAGGGAACCAAATTGCACGATGAGGAATCAAGAAGGGAAGTGCTCCTACATCCCTGTAGCCTGTCGAATATAGGTACAGACGTCTCCGTACCGATCCGCAAAACTCTACTAGACTTGCTCTTGACTCGTGAGATCTAAGGAAACCTAGTGCTCTAATACCATGTTGTCACGACCCAAAATTCATCAAACGCCGTGATGGCGCCAGACACCTCGGTCAGGCAAGCCAACATTGAGTAAGTACTTAAATTCTCATTTTAATATTTTAAGAATCATAATTTCCTTTAATTTAACTGGTAAAAAGGTAATCATCACTGAATAAATAAAAATGTTTACAACTTTTATTATTAAATATCCCATAATCAACCCAGAACCCGGTGTCACAAGTGCATGAGCAATTACTTAGGAATCGAATAAAGTGCAATAATTGTCTGGAATACAAACTGGACAGAAAGTAAATACAATACGCTGGCTGAGACGATACTGGTTGCAGGTCGCCTCGAGAAATGCAGCTCACCTAGTCCCTGTATCATCCATGCTGCTATGCCCAATAAGCCACTAGAAATACATGTGCCTTTGCAACAAAAATGCACAACAAGTGTAGCATGAGTACGAAAACAATGTGTACTCAGTAAGTATCTCGTCTAATCTCGAAAAAGTAGAGACGAGAGGTCAACTTCGACACTTACTAGTTGTCCAGTAATGATACGTCAATAATATAAAAATTTGAGGATTTTTATAAACATGATTGTAATTCAATAAAATGAAGAAAGTAAACAATTCTTTATTTTATAGGAAATTACCAAATTCCTTTTCATCATTTAAACATATATTCTCAAGCCGGGAAGAAACAATGTCAACTTCAATAAATTTCAAGGCAAGCAATACAAACATGCGCAAATCATGCCGAGGACGTACGACTCGATCCAATAATATTTAAACTGTGTACTACTAGATGGTCGAATGGCGCGAACCATAGATGTATCTATTTAATCTACCGAGGCATTTGACCCGTTCCACATTATATAAATACATTCAAACAATCAATCAAGAGTTCATCAAGGAGTAATTATCCAAGAAAAAGGCAAATTTCTCTTTTAAAAATAAGGGAATGATGACTAGTACTTTAGGTATTCATTTACACATTCGATATGTTTTAAGCACTTTTAAATTGACAAAAAGATATCAAATATTACAAGTAAGCATGATTTTGGGTCCTAGACTACCCGGACATAAGCATAATAGTAGCTACGCATGGACTCTCATCACCTCGTGCGTACGTAGCTCTCACAGATAGAAGCACATATCCAATTAATTCAACTATGAGGACAATTCCCTCTTACAAGGTTAGAAAGGAGACTCACCTCTCTCTGAAGCCTATATACCAATTCAAGAATGCGCTCATACCTCCAAATCGGAGCCGAACGATCCAAAAACTATTCAAATGGGGTAAGAACTAAACAATACATGCTCAAAAGTTCATATTCTAATTATTAAACTAATTTCCAACCTTAAATGCAAAGTTCTTCAAATTCATCCCAGGTCCCACGTGCCCAGATTCCGGAAATTTTTGAAGAAAGTTGTTACCAATAACCTAAGGATCAAGAATATATGATTTCTACTCCATTCCATAACCATTTTCGTGGTCAAATATCATTTTTATCCAAAACCTACATTTTTCATCTAAACCCTTGATTTCACAAATTTTTTTACATGTTAATCTAGCCATAATCTATGTATTAAACTCATGTTGTGTAGAAATTACTTACCTCAAAGTGCTAGGTGAAAACCCTCTTCCAAAAGCTCCAAAAATCGCCCAAGAGATGATAGGAAATGAGCTAAATGGTCTAAGTCTCGAAATTAATAGTTGTGCATAGGCCTCAGATGTCGTATTTGCGACACATGGTTCGCAAATGCGACATAATCATTGCAAATGCAAACCCTGGGCTTCTACTGCCTAGTTCTCAAATGCGACCAAGAACTCGCAAATGCAAAACCTCTCGCAAATACGACTGCCTTTATCACAAATACAATCCAATCCCAGTCTAGGCTTCTTCGTAATTGCGAAGCTTTCATCGCAAATGTAAGGTTCACATTTGCGAACATTTTCTCGTATTTGCAGGACCTGCATTTGGTGCCAAGAACACCAGAAAATCAAGTGTTCTTCCAACTCCCTCCACATGTCCGAAACACACCCGAGGCCTCCGGAACCCCGTCCAATCTCACCACTCAGCCTCATAACATGGCACGGACCTGCTCGAAGCCTCAAATCACGTCAAACAATGCTAAAACCATAAATGGAACTCCAATTCAAGATTAATGAACTTTAAAATTTCAAACTTATACTTTCGACACTTAAACCTATCAAATCACGTCCGATTGACCTTAAATTTTGCACACAAGTCATATTTGAAATTTCGGACCTACTTCAACTTTTGGAATCGGAATTCGACCCCGATATCAAAAGTCCACTTCTAGTCAAACTTCTCAAAAACTTTCAAATTTCTATCTTTAGCCAAATGACTCTAAAACGACCTACAGACCTCCGAATTCACTTCCGATCGCGCTCCCAATACTAGAATCACTATACAGAGCTATTCCCAGACTTAGAATCCTAAACGGTTTTTGATAACACTGAAATGCGCTTCAACCCAAACTTATGAAATTCTTCCAAAAATTCTAACTCTCACAATAGGTTCCAAAACATTCCTGGGTCTTCCAAAACCCGATACGGACATATGCCCAAGTCCGAAATCATCATAAGAACCTGTTGGAACCTTTGAATCCCGATTCTTAAGTTGTTTACCTAAAAATCCAATATTAGTTAATTCTTTCAACTTAAAGCTCCCGAAACGAGAATTCTCTTTCCAAATCAACTCTGAACTTTTCGAAACTCAATTCCAACCATGCGTACAAGTTATAATAACTGAAGTGAAGCTACTCAGGGCTTAAACCGCTGAACGATGTGCTAGAGCTACAAACAACCGGTCGGGTCGTTAAAATTAGCATAATATAGAACGAACTTTTAGCTTTGTTGATCAACTATCCCTAAATCCTCTCATAACTCCCTAATAATGTCATCACCTTTTTCAAAGATTCTAGTTGAGCTGAGGTAAAGTTGATAGTGTCATCAGCATATGCCAAATTATTCAAAGGTTCAGACCCCTTAGACATACCAAATCCTACAAACGTTTTGTCTTCCATGAGACCCTACTATAGGACTTAGCCATGTACATATTAATCACCACATTAGCCGGCTTAGATCTAAGTCTTATATCTGTGACTATCTCTTATGTGAGACGGATTTTCTTGAAGATACTTCTACCTTTCACAAATCCAGATTGATTAGGAGATATCAAGGCAGGCAAGAACTTTTCCAATCTATCATCTAGCACCATGGATATCACCTTGGTGATGAAGTTGCTCAAATTTATTGGTTTAAGGTTAGAAAATGTTTGCACCATAGGTTTCTTAGGCAACAACACCAAATTAGTTGTGTGATGGACTTAGGAAGTGTAACACCTCCATAAAAATTTAGTACAATGTTGTGTATATCAAAGCCACTAATCTTCCACCATTCTTGATAAAATTTTCTAGTAAATCCATCTGGACCATTGGCACTATCTCCACTCAGCTCAAAAACTGCACCCTTGACCTCTTATAGTGTTGGATATATACACAACTCCATATTTTACTCTATAGTTACCATGGAAGGCATGTTTTCAAGCAAAGAAAAGTCTGTAAGATCACCTTCTTTGGTAAATGGATTCTGATAGAAGTCCACAACAGCAACATCCAATTGAACTTGATCCTCAAATTAGTTTCCCATCTCCCTTTTGAATCCTCTTCTATTGCAGCTTCTTCCTTTTTCCATTCAAATGATTGTGAAAGAATCTAGTATTCTTATCACCCTCAGCAAACCAAGTCATCCTAGCCTTTTGCTTCCAATATTGATCCTCAATACTCAAATACTTCTTCAATTCGGCCTGGGCCTGTTGAAGAACTATTCTATTAGATCTTGTTGGTTCTTCCTCAAACAACATCTCCTTCACCTTTACATTGTCCTCCAAGATTGCCAACTGCTTGAAAATGTCACCGGAAGTTACTTTACTCCATTTGGATAATGCAGCCTTCAAATTCTTCAACATGTGCTTAAACATAGGAAAAGGATCATCAATGAAGTCTGTTTGCCAATTCTACCTCACCAACACTATAAAAGTCTCATCTTTGGTCCCAAATTTGAGAAACCTAAGTGGTTTCACATCGTTTTTAGCTTGTTCTCTACAACTAATGAACAAATGGGCATGATCGAATCCTGTTCTTATCAAATACTGAATCTCAATAGTAGGAAAAAGATTCTGGAAAGGATGATTTATCAATATCCTATCTAGTATCTTAAAGATACATTCAACATTAGGTCTTCCATTCCACCAAGTGAATGGACCCCCTTTGTAGCCTAGATCAATCAATCCACTTGAATTAACATAAAATGCAAAGTCTTCATATTCAGGAGGGTTCACTGAAATACCACCAATCTTTTCATCTTCATATCCAGTCTCTCAAAGACTGAGCATTTTACATACACAAAAGTCATCATAACATATTGGTTAATGTCATGATAAAATACTTTAATAGTTACATGTTGTGCAGTGTCCATGATCAATTCCTATTCCACATTAACATAAAAAATTAGCCAAATCTTTCCATTAATATTTGACAAGGCAACTTTCATATTCAACCTTCTTTTGTACCTTAGTATGCGCCTTTGATTCTAAAATGGTTCTATCAATGTAATGACAAAAAAACTATGCTCTCTTTGCATATTAATCACCCTAGGAAAGGCATGCTGTGTATTTACAGGCCTTATATTCCAAATTAGTAATTTTATCATCATTTAGTTTGTATAAGTGCCCTTCAGGCATTAATCTTGTAGGTTGTGGTGCTTTCTTTTTGTACCTACTTCTTGCTTTTCTTACCTAACTTGGCACTACATCTAGGATGTAGGTTAGCCTCCTTTGATACTTGTTTGAAATTTCCAGCTGTGAACTCATCATCTCTTTAATTGTCAAATTGTTGCGTTTCTATTAAGACTTTATCAATCACCGCAAGAGACACATTACGTGTCGCTAGGTCATGTCAGCTATGAATAGAAGTCTTCAAAAGCACATTGATCTGAAGCTGAATAGTCTGTTTAGTTCCTGATTCACAAGCCAATGGAATTGGTTCCATGACTCTTGTTGCCTTTGGTACTATAGCCTGATCATTCTATCTTTTAGACATCACATTTGCCTCCTTTATCACACTAGCATTATGCTGCATAACTCCCAAAATATAACGAACCGTCCGGTCGTTTTGAGAGTTAGAGCCCCGATACCCTATTAACTTCCTCCACTGTATCTTTTCTGCTACTGTGACTTGCCGGAAGGTTTCATTTTGGGTTTTGAAAGTGTTTGTCATACTTAGTCCCTAAATGGAGGCTTAAGTCTTACAATTTGGACCATAGTTGGAATATGTGAAGCCTACTCCGAAATGGAGTTCCGTCAATTCCGTTGGCTTCGTTGGGTAATTTTGGCCTTAGGGGCATGTCCGGATTGTATTTTAAAGGTTCGTAGCTTGTTTAGGCTTAAAATGACAAAAGTTAAATTTTTAGAGTTTTGGACCGGTAATCTAATTTTTGATATCGGGGTCCGAATTCTATTTCGGAAGTTGGAGTAGATTAGTAATGTTGAATATGACTTGTGTGCAAAATTTGGGGTCAATCAAACGTAGTTTGGTTGGTTTCAGCTCGGTTGTTGAATTTGGAAGTTTCAAGTTTCTTTAAGTTTGAATTGGAGGATGATTCGTGACTTTAGTTGTTTGATGTGATTTGAGGGCTCGACTAAGTTTGTATGGTGTTTCAGGACTTGTTGTTAAGTTTGGTTGAGGTCCCAGGAGCCTCGGGTGTGTTTCGGATGCTCAACGGATCATTTTGGACTTTGGAAAGATAGTAGATTTTTCTGGTGTTTTTGTTGCAGAAGTTTGTTCTTCGAGTTCGTGAAGAGGATCTCGTGTTTGTGAAGGAGTGGTCAGTGGAAGCATCCGAACACGAGGAGTAAGATGCGTTCACGTAGAAAAAAATAGAACAGCTAGGACCCCAAGGATTTGTTCTACGCGTTTGCGTAGGGGAGAACGAGTCTAGTAGGTGAAGCTATGCGTTCACAAGAGGACTCTCGCGTTCGCGAAAGAGGAATTCCAATTAGTGAATTTTTTTCCTGTGCGAACGCAAGGATATGGACGCGTTAGCGAAGAAGGATTACCTGGGTAGTACTTAGACATTTCAAAAATGAGGGTTAGCCATTTTTATCAAAACATGAGTTTGGGAGCTCGAATTTGGGCGAGATTTTTAGGGATTTTTAGAGATATCAAATGTGTAATGATTATTAATTTGATTTTGGTTATATCCTACTAATCTATCATAAATTTTATCATTTAATTTCAGAATTGGAGTGAAAAATTGGGAAAAATAGAAAGAAGTTCTTAAACTAAGATTTCGAGCTTTGATTGAGATTTTGACATCAGATTTGGATAATTTTGGTACGAATGAACTTGTGAGTGAATGGTGTTCATAATTTGGGACTTTTACCCGATTTCATGACGTGAATCCGGGGAGGCTTTTTGGGCAATTTCAATTTCTTTGCCTTAGCTTTGTTTCATTAGTTAGATTAGTTTCTTGTAGCTATATTTATGTTATGTAATTAATTTGGCTATATTTGGGCCATCCGGAATAGTATATTCGTGAAAAGAGCATTGTGACGAATTGATTTGAGCTTGGTTCGAGGTAAGTGGATTGCCTAAACTTATGTGGGGGAACTCCCCTTAGGATTTGGTACTATTTGATATGTGAGCGCTGTGTACATGAGGTGACGAGTACGTACACGGGCTATTTGTCGTAAAACTCCATTTTTTACTAAGACATAACCTGTTTCTTTTTATTTCAACTACACTAGCATATGCAACTATCCTGGTTAGATTAGAATAGCAATCTATGTGATATAACTACTTATTTGAACTCTGTGCAAGATGTTTAGTGAAATGTCCTGGGTTTTTTTTACTGAACATAGCCTAAACTATAGGATTTCTTGTTGTAACTGTTATTTCTTTTGGTTGAGCTTCATATTTACTTTGGGACTACGGAACGGTATTGTAGGATATTCCCTTATTTTGCATATTTACTTTGGGACTACAGAACGGTATTCCGGGAGATCGCCCTGCACATTTACATTTGAGACTACGAGACGGTATCTCGAGAGATTCCAGTTGTTATCTTTGTGTTCTGAGTTGTTGCTATTCTATGCTTATGATCTTGTTAAATATTAATATTAATTCTTACAGCAATGTTTCTTTCTGTTAAATTTTATTATATATATAACAGTAGGTCCCTGATCTGATCTCGTCACTACTCGGTCTAAGTTAGGCTTGGCACTTACTAGGTACATTGTGGTATACTTATGCCCTTTCCTGCACATATTTTTCGTGTGCAGATCCAGGTTCATCTTACCAGCCTCTTCACTAGTTGCAGTTGTCGCTGCTTATTGGAGACTTCAAGGTACATCTGCCCATGCCCGCAGATCCTAGGATTCCCCCTTTATTCCCCTATGTTCATTTTTCCTTCTTTATGTAGAAATGATGTATAAAATAGTTAAGACCTCTTAGTTGCTTGTGACTTGCGATTTTCCGAGTTTGGGGAGTTGTTTCGTACTTTTCAATGGTGATAATTGTATATGTCGAGTGTTATTTAGTTGCTTATTAGATAATTGTTACTGTTAATAGTTATTGTTCATGTTTTGGTTTCATTTCCGCAAAGTGTTAGGCTTACCTAGTTGTAGAGACTAAGTGCCGTCACAACGGTTCACATAGGGAGAAATTGGATTGTGACACAAAACCTCTTGCATCACCTTACGGACCCTAACTTGATGTGTTGGTACAATGATTTTGTTTTTTCTTAAAAAAGTATATTTTTCCTAAAAATAATAATTTTTTGATGTTTAGTTGTCAATCAACATTCACTACTAGAATTCCTGCAAAAAGCAACCAAACTTTGGCGATCAAAGTTGGTCTATCAAGAAAAGCGATCAAAGTTAGTCGCTAAACTCATGAAAATAATAAAATAATAATTTTAAATACATTAGCGACCAAGGTTGGTCCCTATTTGGTCGCTAAATTAGTCAAAATATTGACTGGACTGGTCAGACTTGCTTGATCAAAAGTTTTCTGAGATTTGCGACCAATATTGGTAGCTAAAGGAGGACCCACCTACAAAATTTTAATAATTATATTTTTATTTTTAAAAAATTATAAAAATTAAATATATAAAATTTAAAATTAGCGACCAATGTTGGTCGCCAACCAAAGGGTAGGCAGATAGTGACCAACGTTGGTTGCCAAAGTCTGACTCAGTTATAAAATTTTATAATTATATTATTAATTAAAATATTATATAAAATACAAAGAAATCTGATTTAAATTTAGCGACCAACTTTGGTCGCAAACTTAAATTCATGTCTAATTGGTGTGATGACCCGGCCCGTCGTCACGTGAGTTACCGCCACTTTTACCCCATCTTATGTTTCTCTATGCTTCATTACTGGTATTTGAGGTGATCGAGTCGAATTGGATTGGTTTTAGATGGAAAGGAGACACTTAGTCTCTTTAAGGAAGGCTTGTTTTGAAAAAGTCAACCGGATGTTGACTATTGAGTTAGAGGGCTCGGATGTGATTTCCAGTGATTCGGTTAGCTTCAGGGGATGATTTGGGACTTAGGAGTGCGATCGGAATTGATTTTGGAGGTCCGGTGTAGAATTAGGCTTGAATTGGCGAAGTTAGTATTTTGGCAAATTTCGGTTGGTAGGTGAGATTTTGATCCGGGGGTCGAAATGGAATTCCGAGGGTTGCAGTTGCTTCATTAGGTTATTTTGGATGTGTGTGCAACATTTCAAATCATTCGGAGGTGTTTTGGTTGGGTTTTTGATCAAATGCGCATTTCGGAAGTTTTTAAGAAACTTAGGCTTGAATCTGATGTAATTTGATGGTTTTGGTGTTGTTTGTGGTGTTTTGATGATTGGAACAAGTTTGAATGATGTTTTAGGATGGGTTTCCATTTTTGGTTGAGGTCCCGAGGGCCTCGGGGTGATTTCGGATGGCTATCAAAATAAAATTTGAAGTTTAGAAATTACAGGTTTTGGGCAGCATCAGGTATTTCTGCAGCTGCGGAAAAGAAACCGCAGATGCGGTTGCGCAGATGCAGGGGCAAATGTCGCAGGTGCAGTGGTGGTCCTGGAAGGTGAGAACCGCATATGCAGAGGGGAACGCGCATCTGCGAGACCGCATCTGCGGTAGATGGATCGCAGGTGCGAAATGGCTTAAGGTTAAGCGTTTCCGCAGAAGCGGAAGAGTAGCCGCATAGGCGGGTCCGCATAAGTGGATGGGTTACCATAGAAGCAGTTTTGGACTTTATATGAGGTTCCGAATAAGCAGAAAGTAAACCGCACAAGCAGTCCCGCAAAAGCGGAAGAGGGACCGCAGAAGCAAAAAAAGGCCTGGGCATAAGGGTTTTAAAAAAATATTTCATCCGCGAGCTTGGGGTATTTTCCACCATTGTTGAGTAACCTTAAGAGTTTTTGATGAGGATTTAAGAGGTTTTTGACTGGGAATCAATTGGAGGTGAGTCCTATGGCCTAGAAACATCATTTTATTGAAGAATCAACCGTTAAATTCATGGAAATTTGATTAAAAATGGAAGAAATAGGGCTTGACTTTTGAAATAAAAATTTGGGATTTGAGGGAGTATTTGAACTCGAATTTTGGTAAACTTGATATGTATAGACTCGTGGAGAGATGAGAAATCCGGTGATGTAAATTTTATAATTTTTTGAGAAGTGGCCATGGGGCTCGAGTTTTGCCAACTTCACGATTTTTGATAATTTTTGAGTCTTTTCGATTGGGCTGTGTTCCCTTAGCCTATTGTAATGTATTCCTTGTGGTTTTGACCAGATTCTGTGCACAAGAGGTTGATTTGCGAGGCAAGGGCAAAGAGAGCTAGGATTTCGGCCGGCTTGAGGTGAGTAATGGTTATAAATGATGTTCTAAGGGTTTGAAACCCCGAATTTGCGCAATGTAGTGCTATGTTGAGATGAGTCACATGCTGTATGATGAGCGTGGGGACCGTTACTACTGGGAAATCAGACTCGGTCCATCCCGATTGTTGACTCTACTGTATTTTTGACTGAGACTTAATTAATATCATTAATTCTAGGCTAGTTGCCATGTTTGGAGCCTTGTGCCGATTTGTAGAACCCTTAGGGGGCATTTGTACTGGTTGACCTCACTTTACTAGTCGAAATCATACCCTCAGTCATGTTCTTAACTGTTAAACTTAATATGAACCGACTTTAGAAATTGGTAATCCTAATGAGAGCAACCTGGGGTTGGAAACCCTGTCTTAACTGAGTGTGCCCGAGAGGCCAAGTCAATATTGACTGAGAGGGGTCAAGGACCCTTAGTGAGGGTATTTGATATATATCGAATCGGGCTGCATGCCGCAGCATTATATATATACATATATGGATTGGACTGCACTCCGCAGTAGTATATTATATGGATCGGACTGCACGCCACAGTAATATACATATATGATTCGGATTTCACGCCGCAATAGTATAGCGTTTGGGCTGTAGGAGCCCCTCCGGAGTCTGCACACTCCTAGTGAGCACAGTCGACTATCATTATTCGATCGGGCTGCACGCCATAACAATCAATATATATATATATATATATATATATATATATATATATATATATATATATATATATATATATGTGGATCGGGATGCACGCCGCAGTAGTATACTGTACGGATCGGGCTGCATACCGTAGCGGTATAATTAAACTACCGGTCATTGAGAGGAGTAAATGAGATGTGTACTGGTTATGGGATATTCACCTGATTTTCTCATTTAGCTGCTGTTTAAAGCACTCACTGTTTTATATAGAACTGCATAGTGTTTTTACGAGTTTTCTTACCGTCGGACATTATTTATTGTTATTACTCACTGAGTCGGAGTACTCATTTTACTCCATGCACCATGTGTGCAGATACAGGTGTCCCGGAGGCATAGTTGAGTTTTCTGCTGCTGTCCAGACTATCACCGAAGTTATCGAGGTAGCTTCATGGTGTCCGCAGGACCCGATTTCTCCTCTTATCCCTTTTATTTCCATATTCTAGACTATCCTATGTATAGGCTGCTACTAAGTCGTATTTAGAGGCTCTTGACTCGTGACACCAGATCGATGGGATTGTAGTGTTATATTCTTGGTTTTCCGCAATGTTTAACTATTATTTAGGATTATGATCATGTTAATTTGGTAATTTAACTCTCTATTAATTGGTTATGAGCTCCGTACGAGGGTTGAGAGTGATGTATTGGTCGGGCTTGCCTAGCATTATGTTGGGCGCCATCATGATCGGGATTGCGGTCGTGACAAGTTGTTACCATAGCCTAGGTTACTAGGTCTCGCGAGTCATGAGCCGGTTTAGTAGAGTCTCATGGATCGGTACGGAGACATCTGTACTTATCCTCGGGAGGCTGCAGAACCTTTAGGAAAATTCCACATTCTTGAAATTCTTGTCGTGCGAACCTGTTGATCCAAATACTAAACTTCTCTTTATTCTATTCTCTCACAGATGGTGAGGACACGAGCTACCAGGCGTGGCGGACGACCACCAGTACCACCTACTGAGGCTACTTGTGGTCGTGGACGCAGTCATGGTCGTGGTAGAGGCAGAGCAGCAGGGGCAGCACATGTGGATCCTTTAGTTGCCCCAGCTCAGGACCAGGCTCCAGCAACACCAGTTCAGGTACCAGCTATGCCCATTGTGATTCCGGGTCTCCAGGAGACATTGGGTATAGCTCGAGATATTGAGTTAGTTCGCTGCCAGGATCGAGATGAGAGGGAGGCCAAGAGGCCTCGAGGTTCTGGTAGTCACACTGGCACTCCTTCGAGGGGCCAGTTTCAGTAGGGCCAGGGATGTTCTTTCAGGCCCGCTTAGTCAGCTAGACCTGAGTATCGTGGTGGATCTTCTGGTCTTGGTTATCAGGGCTCTCAGCAGAGTCAGCAATCTCTCAGTGCTCTTTGAGCACAGAGTTCATCTTATTCTCCATCTGTTTAGGGTTCTTCCAGGCCGAGTGCATCAGCTAGCCACTCTGGCGCGAGGGGTTCCCTTCAGTCCCAGCTCCCAGCACCCGGGAGTTGCTACGAGTGTGGTAAGTTCGGGCATATGCGGAGGGAGTGTCCTCACCGCGCTGCTAGCTCATCTCAGCAGAGGGGTCAGCCCTCATCTTCAGGCCCAGTTTCTTCAACACCTGCACCGCCAACTAGTGGTGACGGTCAGGTAGTTAGGGGTCACCCCAGGGGGGGATGCCGATCGGGCGGTGGTCAAGCTCTCTTTAATGCTCTTCAGGGCAGGACAGATGCCATTGCTTCGGATACTGTTATCACAGGTATTATATTAGTCTGCCATAAGGATGCCTCAGTCTTATTTTATCCCGGTTCCACTTATTCCTATGTGTCTTCATATTTTGCTCACCATTTGGGTACGACCCGCAGTGTCTTGCTTTACCTATTCATGTATCTACCCCGGTGAGCGATATTATTGTTGTAGACCATGTATATCGGTTGTGTTTAGTGACTATTGGGGGTATGGAAACCCGAGTTGATCTATTACTATTGTGCATGGTGGATTTTGATGTTATTCTGGGCATGGATTGGTTATCTCCATGTCATGCTATTCTGGGCTATCATGCTAAGATAGTCACTTTGGCTATACCGGGTGTTCTTAGGATCAAGTGGCGTGGTGTGGCTGACTATGTGCCTAACAGGGTGATTTCTTTTCTAAAGGCCCAGCGTATGGTTGGGAAAGGTTGTCTATCATATTTGGCTTTTGTGAGGGATGTTGGAGTTGAGACTCCTAGCATTGATTCGGTCCTAGTTGTGAGGGAGTTTTCCGATGTGTTTCTTGCAGACCTGCAGGGCATGCCACCGGACAGGGACATTGATTTTGGTATTGACCTAGTGCCGGGAAATCAGCCCATTTCCATTCCTCCATATCGGATGGCACCTGCAGAGTTTAAGGAATTGAAGGATCAGATTCAGGAAGTCCTAGATAAGGGGTTCATTTGTCCTAGTGTGTCACCGTAGGGTGCATCGGTTCTATACGTGAAAAAGAAGGATGGCAGAGTAAGAATGTGCATTGACTACAGGCAATTGAACAAAGTGACAATGAAGAACAAGTATCCCCTGCCTCGTATTGATGATTTATTTGACAAGCTTCAGGGGGCAAGGGTATTCTCCAAGATTGATCTCCGTTCAGGCTATCACCAGTTGAAAATCAAGGATTCAGATATTATGAAGACTGCTTTCAGGACAAGATATGGGCACTATGAGTTTCTTGTTATGTCCTTTGGGATGACCAATGCCCCAGCCGCGTTCATGCATTTGATGAACAATGTATTTCGACCATATCTGGATTCGTTCGTGATTGTTTTTATTGATGATATATTGGTGTACTCGCGTAGCCAGGAGGAGCACGCTCAGCGTTTATGAGTGGTATTACAGAGATTGAGGGAGGAGAAACTTTATGCAAAGTTCTCCAAGTATGAGTTTTGGCTTGGATCAGTGGCTTTCTTACGACACGTGGTGTCTAGCAAGGGTATTCAGGTCGACCCGAAGAAGATAGAGGCGGTGAAAAGTTGGCCTAGACCGACCACAGCCACAAAGATTCATAGTTTCCTTGGGTTGGCAGGGTATTGTCACCAGTTTGTTCAGGGATTTTCCTCTATTGCATCGCCCTTGACCAAGTTCACTCAGAAGGGTGCTCCATTTGTGTGGTCGGATGAGTGCGAGGAGAGCTTTCAGAAGCTCAAGACAGCTTTGACCATGGCTCCAGTGTTGGTGTTGCCATCAGCTTCAGGTTCTTACATTGTATATATTGTGATGCTTCGAGAGTTGGGATCGGATGTGTGTTGATGCAGGAGGGTAGAGTTATTGCATATGCTTCTCGTCAGTTGAAGCCCTACGAGAAGAACTACCATGTACATGATTTGGAGTTGGGTGCTATAGTTCATGCTTTGAAGATTTGGAGGCACTACTTGTATGGTGTATCTTGTGAGGTATTCACCGATCATCGCAGTCTTCAGCATCTATTCAAGCAAAAGGATCTTAATTAGAGGCAGCGGAGGTGGCTAGAGTTACTCAAGGATTATGATATTACCATTTTGCATCACCAGGGGAAGGCCAATGTGGTGGTTGATGCTTTGAGCCGAAAGGCGGTTAGCATGGGGAGTTTGGCATACATTCCAGTTGGGGAGAGGCCCTTTGCGGTTGATGTTCAGGATTTGGCCAATTGGATGGTGAGATTAGATATTTCAGAGCCGAGTCGGGTGTTGGCTTGTGTGGTTTCTCGGTCTTCCTTGCATGACTGCATCAGAGAGCGCCAGTATGATGATCCAAATTTGCTTGTCCTTATGGATAGGGTTCAGCATAACGATGCCAGGGATGTGACCATTGATAGTGATGGCGTGTTGTGGATGCAAGGCTGGATTTGCATGCCCAATGTGGATGGGCTTCGGGATTTGATATTGGAGGAGGCCCACAGCTCGCGGTATTCCATCCATCCAGGAGCGGCGAAGATGTATCAGTATTTGAGGTAGCACTATTGGTGGAGGAGGATGAAGAATGATATAGTGGGGTTTGTAGCTCGGTGTCTCGACTGTCAGCAGGTTAAGTACGAGCATCAGAGGTCGGGCGGTGTACTTCAATGGATGATTATTCCCGAGTGGAAGTGGGAGAGGATTACTATGGATTTTGTGAGTGGTCTCCCTCGGACTTTGAAGAAGTTCGATTCGATTTGGGTGATTGTGGATAGGCTGACCAAGTCCGCGCACTTCATTCCAGTATGTACTACTTATTCTTCAGAGCGGCTGGCAGGGATCTTTATCCAGGAGATTGTCCGATTGCATGGGGTTCCAGTGTTTATTATCTCAGATAGGGTACTCAATTCACTTCTCAGTTCTGGAGGACATTTCAGCGGGAGTTGGGTATGCAGGTGGAGTTGAGCACAACATTCCATCCTTAGATGGACGGGCAGTCTGAGCGCACTATTAAGATATTGGAGGACATGTTGCGTGCCTGTGTTATTGATTTTGGGGGTTCTTGGGATGATTTTTTGCCGCTTGCAGAGTTTGCCTACAATAACAGTTATCAGTCGAGCATTCAGATGGCTCCGTATGAGGCATTTATGAGAGGCGGTGTAGATCTCCTATTGGATGGTTTGAGCCCGGCAAGGCTAGGTTATTGGGGACAGAGATGGTTCAGGATGCCTTAGAGAAGGTAAAGCTGATTCAGGAGAGGCTTCGTACGGCACAATCGCATCAGAAGAGTTATGCGGACCGGAAGGTTCGGGATGTGTCCTATATGGTAGGTGAGAAGGTCTTGCTGAAGGTTTCGCCCATGAAGGGTGTTATATGGTTAGGGAAGAAAGGGAAGTTGAGTCCGTAGTTCATTGGACCTTTTGAGGTGCTTAGTAAGATTGGGGAGGTGGCTTATGATCTTGCCTTGCCACCCAGCTTATCGAGCGTGCATCCGGTATTTCATGTATCTATGCTCCGGAAGTATGTTGGGGACCCGTCTCATGTACTGGACTTCAGCACTATTCGGTTGGATGGTGATTTGACCTATGATGTGGAGCCAGTGGCTATTTTGGGTCGTCAGGTTTGAAAGTTGAGATCAAAGGATAAAGCTTCAGTAAAGGTGTTGTGGAGAGGTCAGCCCGTGGAGGAGGCTACTTGGGAGACCGAGCAGGAGATGCGGAGCAGATATCCTTGCCTGTTTGAGATTCCAAGTATGTTTCTTGACCCGCTCGAGGACGAGCGTTTGTTTTAGTTGGGGAGGATGTGATGACCCAGCCCGTCGTCACGTGAGTTACCGCCCTTTTTCCCCCATCTTATGTTTCTCTATGCTTCATTATCGGTATTTGAGGTGATCGAGTCAAATTGGATTGGTTTTAGATGGAAAGGAAACACTTAGTCTCTTTAAGGAAGACTTGTTTTGGAAAAGTCAACTGGATATTGACTATTGAGTTAGAGGGCTTGGATGTGATTTCCTATGATTCGGTTAGCTTCGGGGGATGATTTGGGACTTAGGAGTGCGATCAGAATTGATTTTGGAGGTCCGGTGTAGAATTAGGCTTGAATTGGCGAAGTTAGTATTTTGGTGAATTCCGGTTGGTAGGTGAAATTTTGATCCGGGGGTCGAAATGGAATTCCGAGAGTTGCAGTAGCTTCGTTAGGTGATTTTGGATGTGCAAGCAAAATTTTAGATCATTCAGAGGCGTTTTGGTCGGGTTTTTGATCAAGTGCGCATTTCGGAAGTTTTTAAGAAACTTAGGCTTGAATCCGATTTAATTTGATGGTCTTGGTGTTGTTTGTGGTGTTTTGATGATTGGAACAAGTTTGAATGATGTTTTAGGATGGGTTGGCACTTTTTTTTGAGGTCCCAAGGGCCTCGAGGTGATTTCAGATGGCTATCGGAATGAAATTTGAAGTTTAGAAATTGTAGGTTTTGGGCAGCATCAGGTATTTCGGCATTTGTGGAAAAGAAACCCCAGATGCGGTTGCGCAGATGTAGGGCCAAATGTCGTAGGTGTGGTAGTGGTCCTAGAAGGTGAGAACCAAAGATGCGGAGGGGAACCCGCATACGCGGTAGACGGATCGCATGTGCGAAATAATTTAAGGTTAGGCGTTTCTGCAGAAGCGAAAGAGTAGCCGCATAGGCGGGTCCGCAGAAGCGGATGGGTTACCGTAGAAGTGGTTTTGGACTTTATATGAGGTTCCGTAGAAGCGAAAAGTAAGCCGCAGAAGCGGTCCTGCATAAGCGGAAGAGGGACCTTGAGAGTCCTGGGCAGAAGGGTTTTAAAATAACATTTCATCCGCGAGCTTGGGGTATTTTCCACAATTGTTGAGTAACCTTGAGAGTTTTTGACGAGGATTTAAGAGGGTTTTGACTGGGAATCGATTGGATGTGACTCCTATGGCCTAGAAACATCATTTTATTGAAGAATCGAACCTTAAATTCATGGAAATTTGATTAAAAATGGAAGAACTAGAGCTTGACTTTAGAAATGAAAATTTGGGATTTGCGGGAGAATTTGAGATCGGATTTTTGTAAATTTGATATGTATAGACTCGTGGCATGATGAGGAATCCGGTGATGTGAATTTTATAATTTTTCGAGAAGTGGGCCTGGGGCTCGGGTTTTGCCAACTTCGTGATTTTTGATAATTTTTGAGTCTTTTCGATTGGGTTGTGTTCCCTTAGCCTATTGTAATGTATTCCTTGTGGTTTTGACCAGATTCTACGCACGAGGAGGTTTATTTTGCGAGGCAAGGGCAAAGCGAGCTAGGATTTCGGCTGGCTTAAGGTGAGTAATGGTTATAAATGATGTTCTTAGGGTTTGAAACCCCGGATTTACACAAAGTAGTGCTATGTTGATATGAGACACACGTAGTATGATGAGCGTGGGGACTGTTACTTCTAGGAATTCGGACTCGGGCCATCCCGATTGATGACTCTATTGTATTTTTTAATAAGACTTAATTAATATCATTAATTCTGGGCTAGTTGCCATGTTTGGGGCCTTGTGCCGATCTGTAGAACCCTTAGGGGGCATTTGCATTGGTTGACCTCACTTTGCTAGTCTAAATCATACCCTCACTCATGTTCTTAACTATTAAATATAATATGAACCGACTTTAGAAATTGGTAATCCTAATGAGAACAACCTGGGGTTGGAAACCCTGTCTTAGTTGAGTGTGACCGAGAGGCCAAATCAATATTGACTGAGAGGGGTCAAGGACCCATAGAGAGGGTATTTGATATATATCGGATCGAGCTGCATGCCGCAGCAGTATATATATACATATATAGATCGGACTGCATGCCACAGTAATATACATATATGGATCGGACTGCACGCCGCAGTAGTATAGCGCTTGGGCTGTAGGAGCCCCTCTGGAGTCTGCACACCCCAGTGAGCGTAGTCGACTATTATTACTGGATCGGGCTGCACGCCGTAGCAGTTTTTATATATATATATATATATATGTATATATATGTATTGGGCTGCACGTTGCAACCGTATACTGTACGGATCGGGCTGCATGCCGCAACGGTATAATTAAACTACTGATCATTGAGAGGAGTAAATGAGCTATGTACTTGTCACGACCCCAAACCCGGTCGTGATGGCGCCCAACCCAACGGCTAGACAAGCCCGACCAAATGTACTCTCAACCCGAGCTTAGAGCTCATAAACCATTTATTTAGAAATCCATAATAGTGATATAAACCAAATATGCTGATAGTTATAAAATAAATATCCCGAAAATCTCACAGAACAACATAACTTCCCAAAGACCTGGGGTCACGAGCCAAGAGTCTCTATCAGAATATCAGTACAATACTGTAAGTAACTCTACAAGTCTGAGAGTACGCAGAATAAACAAAACAACAGAGTGATAAGGGGAAATGTCGGGTCCTGCGGACGCAGGCAGCTACCTCGACGATCCCAAATGGGGCTCTAGACCAGCACCAAGCTCAGCTAAGCTTCCAAGTACCTGAATCTGCACACATGGTGCAGGGAGTC
>MU789795.1:10806-24138 GCA_026770625.1 Nicotiana glauca
TTTCATATTTGGTCCATACAAAAAGAGTATAAAAAACAGGTTCTTGAGTACATGTTGCCTTTTTAGTGGCCATAGCATCGACTCTTCAAGTGTTAAGGAGTCTTTTGGTATACAGGATAAGGTGGGATAAAGTGGTACTAAATTTATATTATATTTGGTTGACGGTATAAATTTATCCCATCCGTCTACCAAATATAATATAAACTTAGTCCCAGACGTAATTCTGAATATTCCACATTATTTCCATCAAATTTGGTATTATTTTATTCCACCTCCTAGGTGAGATAAATTAGTTTAGGAATTATAATCTCATGACTATAATCCCAGAATAATTTAATCCGTATACCAAACGACCCCAACATATTTGAGATGATGCCCTTTTACCATGTTGTAGCAGGGATCACAAAACAAGCACTTCCAAATCGGTTTCGTTGGTTATATCAATTTTTTATATATTATTTTGCACTATCTAGGTTCATTTTGTTAGGAAACTTAATAATAAGCCTTTTAAAGCAAAATAATGTTTGCTTCCCTTATATTGTGTTCTTTAGGTCATTTACAGAATTCCTCAATGTGTTGTTTTATGTCTATTTTATTTTCTTTTACCACCTTGGATAATTATATTGTTACGCGTAACCATCTCGATAGCATCAATATCGGCAAGACTATTGGTTATGGGATAATATAATACTCCATCCGGTTCACAATAAGTATCCAATTTACTTTTAGTACGCCCATTAAGAAAATACTAAATTTTATACAAAAATATCTACTATGACTAAACTATCCCTAATTAAATATTTAAGGTAAGAAGTAAGAAAACTTTTTAGGGATACGTACATAGGGGTTATTTTGTAAAAACAAATAGAATTCTTTCTTTATTACATAACTTCACACTTATTTTGAACAAAAATAAAAAAATAAATTAGACACTTATTGTGAATTGGAGGGAGTAACAAGTTTCCCCCAAATGAGGGTAAAATTCACAAATTAACTTATTTGTAGTCCCTAATTAGAAAATAATCATTGACCTGAAGTTTTAAACTCTACAAGAGAACAGAGTTCCACTTGTAAAATTTAAAGCCAAATACCTAGAGAGCCCCCTTAAACTTTGTTTCACCTTTCATTTAGATACTTCAACTAAGGCAACACCTATTAAATAACGGGTTAATTTCATAAATGATCATATAACTATTGCCTTTTTTCAGTAAAGTCATATAACTTTTTTTCTTACCCAAAAATCATATAACTATGATTTTTTTCCATTAAAGTCATATAACTTTGTGTTTTCATACAAAAATCATATAACTATAAATTTTTTTCGGAAAAGGTCCAAATACCCCCCTGAACTTTACGATAAGGTCTATATATAACCCTCGTTGAAAGTTTGGCCCATATCCAACCTTGCCGTTACACTATTGGCCCGGATACCCCCTTTTTATTTTAAACGGAGCCAAATACCCCTATGGACTTTACGATAAGGTCTATATATAACCTCTTTGACTTTACGATGATGAACTATTCCCTCGTTTTTTCTCCAAATTTTTTTATATTCTTCTCTCTTTTCTATATTATATTATTATCTTTTATTTTAATTTTATTTTTTAATTTCTATTAAATAAATTTCATCTTTTATTTTTAGTAATTTGTAATTTCCATTAAAATAATTCCATAAAATTTTAAATAATATAATTTGTAAGCAATTATTATAGATTAACTAATAATTCAAATAAAAGTGTAATCATTGCGATACAAGATTAATTAAATACATGTATTTTCAATCTTAACTTTTCAATTTTAGAAACATCTAATATTTATATTCGTACCTTTCAATTTTAGCAACATCTAATATTTTATATTTGCACCATTTATTTTTTGAGATAATTATATATTTTTTGTACAATTATAACTTATAATAAAAACGTCAATATCGGGAATGCCAAATGCAAGACCTGGACCTGGTTCACGCATTAACTTACAATTTTACTTAAAAATAATAAATGCACAAAAATTAATTTATCAAAATTATACACCAAAGTTAAGATGTAAAATTAATATTATAAAGACATTACATAAACATAATTAGGTATATATAAAGAGATAAACTAAAGATTAAATAATAAATAATATATAAAAAATAATGAACAGTAACGGAGCCAAATATCCCCCTGGAAGTTCATCATGTACCCATTCCCAAAACTTACATTTCTGTCCCTGCGCAACAATTAGAGTAAAATTATCGATAATTTTTGTGTGCCGGCATTATTTACCTAAACATTTATCGACAAAATAAAATTTTGTCTGCTCATAGGTACATTGAAAAAAAAAATCTAAAATATTGTATTCCATGTAGATCAATTTATGTGAACTTATAAGTTTAAAGAAAAATAAAAGAAGATTTTTAAATAATTATTTAATTGGACAAATAGTTTAAGATATAGACCTTATATGCCAAACTTTTAAAACAAAGGGGGTATCCGGGGGAGGGGGGGGGGTATATAGACCTTATCGTAAAGTCCAGGGGGGTATTTGGCTCCGTTTAAAACAAAGGGGGTGTCCGGGCCAATAGTATAACGGCAAGGTTGGATATGGGCCAAACTTTTAACGAGAGTTATATATAGATCTTATCGTAAAGTCCAGGGGGGGTATTTTGACCTTTTCCGATTTTTTTTAACCAAAATCATATAATTATATTTTCTCACACAAAAATCATAAAACTTTTACTAACTCATACAGAAATCATAGTGATCGAAAAATATAATTATATAATTTTGGTAAAAAAATCATAGTTATATGATTTTTGTGTGAAAAGATAATTATATGATTTTTGTGTGAGAAACAAAGTTACATGACTTTAGTGAAAAAAATCATAGTTATATGACTTTTGTGTGAGAAAATAAAGTTATATGACTTTAGTGAAAAAACATCATAGTCACATGATCATTTGTGTAATTAACCCATTAAACAACACTCTAGCACAAACAAAAGTATATCTATTAAACACAAATATTTTATTTATTTCAAAATATTTCTTTTTTCCTACACATATAATAACCTCCCACATTCACCGTGTAAGCACCAAATCAGTGGCGAATGCAGAATTTTCATCAAGGAGTGTCAAAATATAAATAATTAGATACATCGAAAAGTTAAGGGGAGTCAACGTATAGTAAATATATATAAAATAAAAAAAATTATCTAGCAAAATAGCATAATTTTCCGGCGAAGAGGTATCGCTTGAGATCCCTTTCTTCAATGTGGCTCCTCCACTGCACCAAACCATCACCAACTTTTCATCCATTACTGCCACCATTCACCATCTTTCCCCAAAGATCAGCTGCAACTATGTGACATTCCATTTTTTTTTTTAAAAACACCATATTCTTCCTCACCATAGTTCAAAAATAAGATTTCAGATTTCAAATGCTAGAATATGAGAATCTTCAAAATTGACTTGCTTTTTCCCAGAAATCAGAGGCAAAACCACCACAATATTAAAGAAAATAGAGAAAAAACCAGCAAAACAAAACCCACAGTTTCACCTTCTTAGAGCCCATTATTCAAATGGTCACTCAACTATCACAAATTATTTTTTAAAGTCATTTTACATTCGTTTGTAACAACATCACTGAACTATGCATAATTCACTCACAAAGTCACTCAACCACATTTTCCAAATTTTGGATTATCAAATACCTATTTTACCCTCTAAATTATAATAAATATTTATATTCTTTTTATTTATTTTTTTAAATATTTTAATATTATAATTTTTATTTTTAATTTATATTATGGACTTACCTGTAGAATAAATAAATATTATTTATAAATTTAAAAATAAAAATTATTTAAACATATATAATGCTGTAATAATAAAATAATGAGCATTATAAAAAAATTAATTAGAAAAGTAATAATAATTATTAATAACAAAATTCAAAATTTATTTATACAATTCAAAATGAAAGAAAATAAAGGTTGTAAAATATATATTCCATGCACGTAGTATAAAAATAATTATTTTAATAAATATTTTTTTATAATATACATTATATATTCTTAAAAATTATGCTCAATTATATTATTATGTTTCTACCAACTTTCCGACTACACAAAGTTATATCACTGGAAAGCAGGGGGACTATCTGTATAGGGTAAAATATGTTATTTTAAGTCGTGCATGGAATATATATAATATAATTGATCATAATTTTCAAGAATAAATAATGTATCTTATGAAAATACTTTTATTTAAATAATTATTTTTTATATTACGTGCATGGAATATATATTTTACAACCTTTATTTTCTTTCGTTCTGAATTGTATAAATAAAATTTTGAATTTCTGTTGTTAATACTAAAATTATTATTACAAATAAATTATTCTAATTAGGTCTTTTACTATATCATTATTTTGTTATTCTAGCATTATAGATGCTTAAATAATTTTTATTTTTTTAATTTCTAAATTATATCTATTTATTCTATAGGTAAGTCCTAATATAAATTAAAAAGGAAAAATCATAATGTTAAAAAGTTTTTAAAAAAATAGAAGAAGATAAATATTTTAGAGGGTAAAATAGTTATTTGGCAATCCAAAATTTGAAAAATCTAATTGAGTGACTTTCTGAGTGCAATAAGCATAATTTAGTGATTTTGTTGTTACAAACAAAAGAAAAATAACTTTAAAAAATAATTTAAAATAATTGAGTAACCATTTGAGTAATTGATTCCACCTTCTCAGAGATCAAAATAGACTCTTCATATCAATATCAAGCAATTTAAAAAATGATTAGGAATAATTCCGTGAATCACAGCGTGCCCGAGGAAATCGAAAAAAACTTGGAATCTCAAAACATTACTGATCGGTGAAGTCAAGCCCACGATTATTCCTCCAATGAGATTGATCATCTGAAACGAGAAGGAAGTAGAATTTTTTTCCCAATAGTTTATCGTTTTCTCCTTAAAGAAAAAACAATCAAATATTTATCGACTTGTGATGGTGTGTCACAATGGTAGGTATAGCAAGTTGTGAACTTTCTGCTACAAATTTATAACGGTATTATCTCGAGGCCTAGTTATATTAGGCTCCGACATTCCCTGAACACTTAATTCTTCGAGCCTTGTACTCTATCATCGAGCTCGAGCCAGTCCCATCGACCTCGAACTCTGTCTATCCTGAAGCCGGGCTTAAGGAGACCCCTCGAGCCCGAAAAATCGGGCATACCTAATTTCGATCATGTACAGATAGTCCCCACGTTTCTTAGAGTAACACGATAAAAAACGATTCTTCACAAGAGAAAAGAAATTCTTCAATACTACTATTACTTCACATTTGGATTGTAGCAAACAGTTCCAAGTATACATATTATAATCATCTTCTTATGGTTACAAAGTAATGCCTCTTGTCATAGGTAGCTACTTTGTATAGTCCCCAGACATCTATGTGCACAAGTTAAAAAATGTATCAGATTGATGACTATTAATAGGAAACTTCAGTCTACTCTGCTGAGCTATTGGACAAATCTCACAATTCTTCTGCACATCTTGATCCACTTTATTCTTCAAATCTGGCAAGCATTGTAAGGAACCTATGAATGCATGTCTCATCCTTTGATGCCATAATGCTGCACTTATTTCTTCCTTTTTGACTGATCTAGCTACTATTTCATCCTCTTAACTTATAATTAAGTACAACCCTTCATCTTCTCTATCAATCTCCAGTACCCTGCCATTGTAAAGTTCCTCAAACACACCAAAAATAGGGTAGAAGCAGGCTGAACAACATAAGTCTCTAGTCAGCTTGGATACTGAAATGAGATTGAACTTAAAGTCGGGCAGATGTAAAATATTCCTAATCTTCTACCCTTATAGTATTGTTGCATCTCTTGTGTGTACTATTTCTGACCTGCCTCCTGTAGGTATTTGAACTCATCTACTATTTCCTTTATTGGCTCTCTTTAATTTTTCTAAAACTTCTTTGCAAAAAGTGATATGGTGTGATGCTCCTGAATAAATTATCCAATCATATGATCGTGTATTAGATAATAGTGACTTTATACATGTCATGTTTGTTGAGCTTAATGTGTTGTTGGAACTTCCTTACATAGATGACTTTGTCAACAGACTTACTAAGAGCTTGTACAAATCTTCAGTCATGTAATTCCCTTGTGGTTGAATATTCATTGCCACTTCCTTTTCTCCATTGACATTTTTAGCATAGGATTTGGCAGAAAATTGACCTTTCTTCTTGCTTTTGAAGTCTGCAGGATACCCAATGATCTTGTAGCAATTTTCCTTCAAATGCCCTTTGACCCACAATATTCACAGACAAATCCTGGTTTCTTCCCTTTTAGAAACTGATTTCCTTTTCTCGCAAACATAGTCATTGGCTCCTTATTTGTATCAACTACTCTGAATTCCCTCTTACTCTTCACCTGCACTACAACTGCATAGGCTTGGTTTAGAATAAGGACTAGCCTTTAGAGCAACACTGCACTTCTTACATGGCTATAACTCTCATTCAGCCCCATTAAGAATTGTAGAAGCCTTTACCTCACTAAATGATCTACGTATGGGCGTGATTCTTCACAGTCACATGAGCGCAAATGTGCTAGGATATCTAATTCATTCCATAAGTCTTTCAATTTCGAGAAGTAAGAGATCACAAATTTTGTACCTTGCTTTAGGGTTGCAATGTCAGAAGAAATTTGATAAATTCTACTAAGGTCATGTTTGTCAAACTTTTCCTTGAATCGTCCTAGATTTTTTCTCGCACTTGATGCGTACATGATGCTTGACACCAACTCTGTTGCTACAGTATTAATAAGCCATGAGACAACCACTGCATTACACTTTTTTCATTGCACCGCTAATTTACCTCTATATGAAGCTTTGGGATAGGTTCTGTAACGCCCTGAACCTGTGGGCGAGAGCGGCACCCGGTGCCTCATATATCCTTGTGTACCAACTTGCGTCTAAGGGACTCTACACATATAATGTCATACTTTGGCCTTGGGGCCACATTGCAAGGCAATTGCGAAGCAAAATATAAAACTGAATGAAATTTACCGCTGCCTAAACATCAATATGAAGCTGGGCCGACAAGGCCGTCATAGCTACTACAGTTGACAAACCAACAAAATATGCATACAAGGCCTACAAGCCCAACATACTGCACTGACTGACAGGATATGTCTACAAACCTCTACTGTTGGATGTACTGTAATGTGAATAGGGCCCCGAAATACCCATCACATATATATATATATATATAACTGCTTTGTCGTATAGGCTCGCTCATAGGCGCTCGGCCATACTAGGCTATGTATCTCGGCCAACTGAGCTCGCTCATAGACGCTCGACCACAATAATCTCGGTATATAACTTACCATCTGATTTGAGATTGCCCAATAAGGGCCTGCCCACTGATTATAGCTTGATGGTGGTAAAAATACTGTAATACTGTAAATATATAAATTCTCTGCTATTTTAACTGGAAGAAACAATACTCAATTGAATATAAAGTCTTTTCACTAAATATAAAAACTACATGCGGTAGAGAGGCCAATCAGCCACCCTTTGCTTTATCTCTTGAAGTTTAGTGCCTAACGAAAGGAGAAACATGAAAGGTTATTCAAATCTGCTGTCTCTAATCATGTGCAAATTAATTAGTACAGCCTATAAAACTTTATATGCAGAGTTGTTTTCTTTTCCCTTTTTGGTTTGAGTTTGATTACAATTGTTAAATTAGTGTAGTGAGACTAGGAAACGTACATAAATTCAGGAATATGAATTTTTCTTTATGCCTCGTTATCAAACTCATGTAATTACGAGATTGTGCCAAAATGAAAAAATGGCTTAGACTTAACATACTTGGAGTAGGGGAAAATTCGTATGATATTCTTTAGACGGATTGTACCGTACTCCCTAAGAATTGCAAAATACGTTATTGTTACGCAGTGCAATTTCGTATGAATTTTTGACAAATCTAAGAACTCCCGTCTCTATGAAGTCTCATATGGACTTCAAAAATTCTCTTACCTTCCTTCCTTGTCTTTCCTTTCTCTATAATTCCTTGCAACAAATAAATTTGATAACCTTTGAAGATAAGTTAGAGATGGCTAAAATCATTCTACTTCTTACGTGTAAAATGGCTTAAGATTGTTGTCCAAGTGCCTACTAATTAATTTGTCTAAAGGTAAGAGTCACCTAAGTCTTACTCCACTTGCTGCCACGTGGAGGGATTGTCCCCACCTACAATTATCCACAAAGTCTTATGTATACAGTGAAATCGGAGGGTCTAATTTCTCGTCATTGAAAAACCTCACATGATCGTCTCGAAGCCTCGAGGCTACGAGGCCACGGTCGAGTTCCCTCTCTCGAGGTTCGTCGACGTCCGACTTGGGGACACTGTTGATCGCGGCTATGGTAAAAATAGGGATTTTCCAAGGCATTCGTCTAAGGATGACAGAGCCTACCGGTCTACTCTAAACCTAAATCAGGGTGTCTTATCTAGCTGTCCCATCACCATATCTTTGTAATTAATGCATTTTGTACTACGTAGAAATTCCCCTCCTATATAAAGGAGATCCATATCATTTTGTAAGGTCTATGTTGCTTCAGCTGCTCCACACGAAATATAGAAGAACATTTTCTCTGCTCTCATTTATTATCTCCATTGTTGTTCTTCATTTATTGCTTATCACATGCCATAAAGAGCCTTCGTTAATCATCTTATAACTGTTAACCCTACTCCTATCACCCTCGATAGCTCATAGCTGAGCCCTGGAATCGACAAGCTCGAGGCCCCGATTGTCAGCCTATCGGTTTGATTATCACTCTCTTCTTAGCTCTTATTTTTTCTCTAAGTCTCACATATCTAGCATCAACTGCTTAACAACTGGCATAAAAATAGATCACGTATTTTTAGAGTCCCAAAAAAAATTAATTGTTATTACCATTTTCACGGTAAACAGTTTGGCGCCCACAATGGGGATAAAAATAATAGTGATTATTTTCTTGCTGGTTTTGCTACACGACGCAAGTTATCTTTCACACCTTTTCTTGTCCAAGATCTTCAGTTTCAGATCAAAATGTCTAGATTAGTAAATAGAGCTGAGAATGAAAATCTTGAAAACCACGAAGAGAACGGTGTGACTTCTCCAGATGTTGATGTGCCACCCAGAAACCTCGAGAACACGCTGTAGACGTGTGATTTTTGACCCTCCCCAAAATTTTTACATTTTTTGCGTAAATATTTGATTTAAGTCTAATATAGCTATTTTAGCTAATTTTGACTCTTTACTTTATTTTTGTCACCAAAAATAAAAAATTACAAAAAATAAATAAATATAAATTTTAGTTTATGTGTTTCTCATAAACTTGAAAAATACAAAAAATAGTACCTTATTTTTTATCTTTATATAATTTCGAAAATTACAAAAAATAGTTTTATTAATATTTTGTAGTCATTTTAATCTTTAAAAAATAGAAAAATAGTACTTTATATCTTTATCTTTATATAAAAATGAAAATTATAAAAACATAGTTTTGCTTTAATTGTCAGTCTTATTTTCGATAGTTATTTTGTTTACGTAGGATTAATTAAATAATATCGTGTTTTTATCCTCGGTTCCGGGCAAAGAATAATATTTGGGTTCAAACGACCCATTTTTAGGCCTAATTTTCGGACCTAGCCCATAACAATCCGAGCTCACCACGCGTGGGGCACACGTAGGGGACATGCACACAACACAAGACCCCTTGAACCCCTAAACCCACGTGTGACCCATCTCACTTGGTCTGATTTTTGAACACTACACATAAGGGGTTTTGGCTCATTTTTGGGGGGACCGGGATACGTGACTGGGGAGCTTCTTCTTCATTTGAATAATATCTCTTCTTCTTCTCTAAGAAAACTTCCCCAAAACCCTCCAGCTGCTTCGTCGTCTTCTTCCTTTTATCGTCAACCAACGAGCAGCCATTTCCCGTTCAGCAGCCTCCCCGTCGCTGCCCAGACCACCAGCTCCGCCAAACGACCACCAACAACAGCCTTCCGTCGACCACCATAACTAGCCCACTCCAAACGACCATAGCTGCTTACCGTCCAAACAACCCCACGCTGCCCAGCGACGTCCACCACTCCCTCACGTCTCCGCCAGCCTTCACCCATAGTCAGCCCCCTACTGTCAGTCACGACCAGCAGCAACGCCGCTGCTGCCTCGTCTCCTCCATGAGAGCAACAGTCAAACGTTAGTGACAGCAGCGTCCAAACCAGTCCGCTTCTGCTTCGTCCCCATACACACGACGATAACAACAACGTCGACCACCCCTTTCTGCTTCATCTTGTTCGTCGTCCTACGAGGTCATCCATTCGAGGTTGGAGGTCGTTATCCAAGGAGTCTGTTTCGGTTGCCGAGTAGAGGTTGCCGTATGTTGGTTCCGATATATGGTTGTCGCTGTCCATTTTTTCGGCGAGCTTGAGCCGCTGAAACTTGACTGTGCCATAAACAGTGAGTATTCTTATCACATTTCGTTGGGTCAATTTTCTTGTTCTATCTTTGATTTCTTGCCTTGTAAATTTTAAGTTGTACTAATATATTTGTTATCTTTTTAATATTACGTTGTTTCTTGTATTTGTTATCATGTTGCCTTGTGAATTCTGTTCGGTTATATTTTGAAATCGATTTCTATCAAATTTTATAGCCTTTTAGTGTTAGCGTTACCTTGTGTTTATGAAATTTTGGATATGGTCAGTTGTTACTCATATCATGTAAGTATATGTGGTTTAAATCATTGAAAGATGTCATTGAATCTTGTAACCGAGTTGTTATGGTCATTTGAGTAATGAGTAGTGATTTTCGTTACTTAACTGCTACTAGCCTACTAATAAAGAACTCGATAATTTGGCCTATACTTCGGACGTGATTAATAATGTCATCGTGATTATGGGTACGGTTTCCTTGACACAGTTACGATGCCTAAAATTCGGGGGTGCATTTCATGTAACCCGATTATAACGACTCTAGATAATCTTAGTGAATAAATTAGGATTTCTTTTTTTAGACTAGACAGACAAAGTAGAAAATCGTAGTGGCTTTAGGCTTACCCTTTAAATAATAAATAAGACGAGCCTTGCCAAATAAAATGTACAAACTGCGGGACCCTCATAAATGTATATATTAAAATACTTAGACTCCGGGATGGGCCGTTTAGCGAATTGCACGGCCTTCCCCAAAATAATAACGTGTTACACTCTTTAGGCGCGTATTTTAATAACATTACCTCCCTAAACTCAGGTGCACATTTATGTGACCCAAATCCTAATCTCAACGAAGTTGGAACGTGTCAAAAACTGCGGGTACATTTATGTGACGCAGTTCGAGATACATTTTTACGACGTTGCAATTCTCTTTTAAAATAATAATAATCAAAACCGGTTAAAAGGTAAAAAATACACATAGGTTTGAACATGTACTAAAATCAAATAATTAAGCCGAATATAACAGTTAAGCGACCGTGATAGAACCACGGAACTCGGGAATGCCTAACACCTTCTCCTGGTTTAACAGAATTCCTTATCCGGATTTCTGGTTCGTAGACTGTAATATAGAGTCATTCTTTTCCTCGATTCGGGATTAAATCGGTGACTTGGGACACCATAAATCTCCCAAGTGGCGACTATGAAAAAATAAACAAATCCCGTTTCGATTGTCCTTTAATTGGAAAAAATCCCTTACCCCTCTACTACGCCCTTCGCGGGGTGCGGTAGCGGAAAAAAGAGGTGTGACAGCTCTGGCGACTCTGCTGGGGAACGGAACCCAGAACTTCGGTTCAGGGTTTAAGAATTCGAGCTTAGAATAATTGTTATGTTTGGCTTTATCTGATTTTCGTACATGCTTTCATGCTAAATGTGCTAAATGCTTTACCGCTTTGATATTATTTGAACTGTATATATAAACTGTGCCGAAACCTTTCTCTTCTCACCTCCGGGGATGTGCTTACTGGTTGAGACTCCCTATTCTGTTAGTGTCATACCCTGAAATAAGAAAGAGGCCGGACAAGTTACAAAGCCGGACGATCTCGCGGGTCCTCGGTACGTAGCCCCCTCCTCGACTCTAGTTGTCCACTCGGGTACACTGTTTAGAACACATACCCAGGTTTTGAACCTAGAATAATTTGACTTTATGCCGGATCCCTAGTAGGAACGCTTATTTGCATCATGTGCATTTGATTTAGGGGACTCAACACTGGGGTTGGGTCCGTCTAGGACAAGCAACCTGAAAATAATAGACCATCTTGATGCATTCCTATGTGTTAAATTACATGTTGCATTTATTCAAGGGTAAAAGGGTCATTTGGCGGACCAATGATAGTTAAGGACAAATGGCATGCCTGGTCATGCTGATCACGTTAAATAAGAAGGCTGCACAGTTTTTTAGATAAACATGATATTATTTTAATCAAAGGCATGAGGAACAATTGTGGAATCCAAGAAGTCTTGGAATTCCCCCATGTCCCCCATGCTTCATTTTTGGGAAAAGCATATGGGAAACATTTGTGCAATCCAAGAAGTCTTGGAATTCCCCCATGTCCCCCATGCGTTATTTTTGGGAAAAGCACATGGGGAACATTTGTTGAATCCAAGAAGTCTTGGAATTCCCCTATGTCCCCCATGCTTCATTTTTTGGAAAAAGCATATGGGGAACATTTGTGGAATCCAAGAAGTCTTGGAACTCCCCTATGTTACCCATACTTCATTTTTGGGACAAGTGCAAGGGGAACAATTGTGGAATCCAAGAAGTTTTGGAATTCCCTATGTCCCCCATGCTATATTTTATGGACATGATTCAAGGATCGAGGGATTCCTCTTGATCTTTGCAAACTTTTAAAAAAAAATGAAAATTCAAAAAGATTTTGTACTTTGTCATCATTTTCCATAAATGAGAAAATCAAAAAAAAGAGAAAAAGAAAATTCGAAAAGAGTTTTGCATGTTTCATCATTGTTCAAGAAAAAAGCAAAAAATATATATGTTTCTCTAAATTAGTCGTTGTTTTTAATTATCGCCTGTATCCTAATCGGACAGAACTACGTTGGTTTAATTCTCACCGGATGTGAGATACGTAGGCAACCCTCATCGGGTCTAACCTCCCATTTTGCAAAAATAGTCAAAAAATGTCAAATTTTAATTTTGTTATAAATAAGTCGGGTGATGTCGTTCTTATCAAATATAGCCGAATGTTCCCGAAAGGGACGCTGATCACGCCCAATGTATATCCTCTAAATAGGATTCTGCGGACGTTGCAAATAAAACCCAAGTATTAAGCTC
>MU789799.1:24170-106920 GCA_026770625.1 Nicotiana glauca
CCTTCCTTATACATATATCACCTGCAAACCATGAAAAACACTAATAAGAGCATTTTGTTATCACTTTTAGCATTAAAACTACACAAGAAGGTGATTATTTAAGGTGTGATTATAGTCAAATTCACCTATTATCACATACGTAGCCCCCACAATTAGAAGCAAATATTAATTTAAATCACCTATGGGGTAAATTCCCATTTACAAGGTTAGGTAAGAGACTTACCTTGTCTCAAAGCTCGTTTTCTAGCCTCAAATTCACTTTAAAGCCTCAGCTCGCGCTGAATAATCCGAAACTAGTCAAATATTGTGTAAATTAATTAATACATGTTCAAAAGTCCATACCCCAATTGAAGGATTCCTAAATTCCATCCCCAACTCCACGTGCCCAGATTCTGAATTTTTTTGAAGAAAGTTGTTACCCATAACCTCGTGAACTCAAATACAAATTTTTTACTCAATTCCATAACCATTTTCATGGTTAAATTCCATGTTAATCGAAATTTAGGTTTTTCAACTAACCACATAATTTTTAAAAATTTATATGTTAAAATCTACATATAATCTATGTATTAAACTTACATTGGGTAGGAATTACTTACCTTCAATAGCGAGGTTGAAATCCCCCTCTTTAAAGCTCCAAAATTGCCCAAGTGTGTAATAAATGAACTCAAAATAGACTAAGTTCCGTTTTTAAAAGATGTTCTGCTCATCTACCCCTTCTTCATGAACGCGGAAAGGGCCACGCATTCGCGAAGGAAAACGGCCCAGGCTAGAAAATTAGCCATCACGAGCGGCCAGGGCTTTGCAAAAGTGGAGGCTTACCTGCCCTGCGCTACGCAAATGTGAGGGCAGCTTCGCGGACGCGAAAAGTAACAATGCCACCCCCACCCAGCTCGACTTACCCTTTGCAAACACGGACTCCATCACACAAACGCGAAGCACAAAAATTCCCCCCGCCCAATTCCTTCATTGCAAACACGAGGGATCTTTCGCGTTCGCGAAGAAGGAAACCAGAACTGGTAAATCTGGTTTTCCCAACTTAGCTCTGGGTGGTCCGGAACACACCCAAGCCACTCGGGACCCGTCCAAATGTACCAACAATTCCATAAACATAATAATAAAACTAAGAATCACATCCAAAACTAAATTGAATCAAATTATGTACTTCAAGTTTCCAATTCGGTCCTGCTCAAACTCTCAAAAAGCATAAAATACTAATAAAACTATGAATCGCACCCCAAAACTAAATTGAATCAAATTATGAACTTCAAGTTTCCAATTCGCTCTGAATGCGCCGAATCATACTTAGACTTCTCGAAATGACACTAAATTTTGCGTGCAACTCTTAAATCAACATACTGAATTATTACTAGGCTTGGAATCCCAAACGGACCTCGATAAAACCAATTCCTACTTCAAACCAAAGTTAAGGAACTCGAACCTTCAATGTCAACTTTCACTATTAAGCACCGAAACGCTGCCGGGTCATCTAAAATCCTATCCGAACATACTGTCAAATTCTGATTCTATGGTTGTTTACTCAAAATGTTGACTCAAGTCAAACTTAGCTATATTTAACCAACATTAAGGAATCGTGTGTTCCAATTTCAACCGAACCCTTCCAAATCCCGAACTAACTACCCCGCAAGTCATAAAGCAGGTAAAGCACATATGAGGAGTCTTATTTAGGGAAACGGGGATCTAGAAAGTGAAATGACCGGTCAGGTCATTATATTCTCCATCTCTTAAATAAACTTTCATCCTCGAACGGGTCTAGAATCATACCTAGAGTGCTTGATAAGTGTGGATATCTGCTTCGCATGTCCTCTTCAGTCTCCTAAGTCGCTTTCTCAACTGGTTGACCCCTCCACTAAACCTTTACCGCGGAAATCTTCTTGGACCTCAACTGGCAAACCTGCCTATCAACTATGGCAACTAGATCCTCCTCATAACCCAGGCTCTCATCTAACTGAACCATGCTGAAGTCTAATATATGTGACATGTCGGCATGATACCTCCAAAGTATTGACACATGAAAAATCGGATGAACTCCCTATAAAATGGAAGGCAAAGCATGCTGATAAGCAACCTTCCCAACTCGTCTCAATACCTCGAATGGACCTATAAACCTTGGGCTCAACTTTCCCTTTTTCTCGAACCTCATGATTTGCTTCATCGGCGAGATCTTCAAGAGAACTTTCTCGCCCACCATAAATGATAAATCACACACCTTTTGATCCGCTTAACTCTATTATCTAGACTGTGCTGTGCAAGTCGCTCTTAAATCAACTTTACATTTTCCAAGGCATCCTTTACCACATCTGTACCATATAACTTAGCCTCGCCGAGCTCAAACCATCCGATGGGCGAACGACAACTCCGACCATATAATGCCTCAATGGAGCCATCTCAATGCTGGAATGATAGTTGTTGTTGTAAGCAAACTCGACCAAAGACAAGAATCAATCTCACTACCCTTTGTAGTCCATCACACATTCTCGGAGGGTATCTTCCAAGATTTGAGCCGTTCGCTCTGACTTCCTGTCAGTCTCCAGATGAAAGGCTATGGTGAGCTCTATCCAGGTCCCTAACTCACTCTGTACCGCTCTTCAGAAATGCAAAGTAAACTGAGGGCCTCTATCTGAAATGATGGAAACAAGAACACCATGAAACCAAAAAATCTCCTAAATGTAAATATGGGCCAATCTCTCTGAAGAATATGTAGTCACGATCGGAATGAAGTGTGCTGATTTGGTCAACCTGTCGACAATGATCCAAACTATATCAAACTTTCGCAAGGTACGGGGCAACCCAAATACAAAGTCCATAGTGATGCACTCCCATTTCCACTCAGGTATAATCATCTGCTGGAGTAGAACACCTGGCCTCTAGTGCTCATACTTAACCTGCTAACAATTTGGGCACCTCTCTACATAATTAACTATGTCCTTCTTCATCTGCCACCACTAATAATGATGCTTCAGGTCACGATACATCTTCGTAGCACCTGGATGAATATAATACCGAGAATTGTGATCTTCCTCTAGAGTCTTCTCCCTTAAGCCATCAAAATTAGGAACACATAGGTGACCCTAGAGTCGCAGAACACAATCCTCAGTGATAGTAACCTCCTTGGTACCACCCTGAAGTACCGTCTCCCTAAGAACCAACAAGTGTAGACCATCAAACTGATGAGCCTTGATCTGCTCGGATAATGACGACTAGGTGAAGACGCACGCAAGAACTTGGATGGGCTCTGAAATATCCAACCTCACTAAGTTTGTAATCCAAGGACTGCATGTCCAAAGCTAATGGCCTCTCCTTTGCTGAAATAAATTCCAAACTAACCATACTCTCAGCCTTTCTACTCAAGGCATCTGTAACTACATTCACCTTACCTAGATGATAAAGGATGGTAATATCTTAATTTTTTAGTAACTCAAGCCACCTGCGCTGCCTCAAATTGAGATCCCTCTGCTTGAAAAAATGTTGCAAGTTGCAATGATCGGTGTAAACCTTTGAGGACACCCCATAACGATAATGCCTCTACATCTTAAGAGTATGAAAAAATGTGGTCAACTCCAAATCATGTACAGGGTAATTCTTCTCATAGGGCTTCAGCTGATGTGAAACAAATGCAACGACTCGCCCCTCCTGCATCAATACACAACCCAAACCAATGCGTGAGCATTACCATATACATCCCTGAACTGCAAGGCAACACTAACACTGGTGCTAAAGCCAAGGCGGTTTTAAGCTTCTGAAAGCTCGCCTCACAATCATCGGACCATCGAAACGGAGCACCCTTCTGGGTCAATCCAGTCAAAGGTGCTGCAATAGATGAGAAGCCTTTCATAAACTAGCAATAGTAACCTGCTAACAACAAAAAGCTCATGATCTCAGTCGCAGTGGTAGGACGAGGCCAACTCTGAACTACCTCGATCTTCTTAGGATCCACTTTAATACCCTTTCCTGATACAACATGGCCTAAGAATGTTGCAGAATCTAGCCAAAACTCACACTTAAAGAACTTAGCATATACTTTTTGCTCCCGCAAGGTCTGAAGAACCACTCTCAAATGTTGTTCATGCTCCTCCATGCTACGTGAATAGATCAAAATGTCATCAATGAAGACAATGAAAAACAAATTAATATATGGCCTGAACACCCAATTCATCAAATCCATAAACGTTGTTGGGACATCAGTCAAACTGAAGGACATTACTAGAAACTGATAATGGCCATATCTTATCCGAAAAGCCGTCTTTGGAACATCCAAATCCCGAATCTTTAATTGATAGTACCCTGATCTCAAGTCAATTTTAGAGAACACCTTACACTTTACAACTGGTCAAACAAATCATCAATATGCGACAATGGGTACTTGTTCTTAGTGGTAACTTTGGTCAACTGGCAGTAGTCAATGCATATCCACATAGTCCCATCTTTCTTCATCACGAACAACACTGGTGTACCCCATGGCGATACACTCGGTCTGACAAAACACTTTGCTAGCAATTATTCCAGCCGTTCTTTTAACTCTTTCAACTCTTTGGGAGACATGCGACACGATAGAATAGAGATAGGTTGGGTATCTGGAGCCAAATTGATACAAAATTTGATATCATGATCTAGTGATATGCCTGGAAGACCAGAATGAAACATATCGGAAAAGTCTCGGACTACGAGCACTGAATCAATCACCGAAGTCTCTGTAGTAGTATCACGTACATAAGCTAGAGAAGCCAAATAACCTTTCTTGACCATGTGTCGAGCCTTCATGAAAGATTATCCGACTAGGTGCACTGATAGACAACCCCTTCTGCTCTAATCTAGGAAACTGTAGCATCGCAAAGGTAATAGTCTTGGCATGACAAACAGGATGGCATGATATGGACACAACCAGTCCATGCCCAGGATGATCTCAAAGTCGGTCATATTGAGCAAAAAAAGATCTGCTCTAGTATAATAGCCATAAAAAGTAACAATGCAGGATCGATAGATCTAATCCATAAAAATAGAATCGCCCCACTGGCGTGGACACATATATAGGAGTACCCAAGGACTCATGAAGAACCCCTAAGAAATGAGCAAATAGAGATGAAATATACGAGTATGTAGATCGTGGATCAAATAGTACCGAAGCATCCCTATCACAAAAAGAAATAATACTTGTGATAACAACATCTAAGGCCACTACATCTAGCCTAGTTAGGAAAGCATAGAACCTGGCTGGAGCCTCCACCTGAATGGCCTGTGCTTGGCTAGCCTCAATCTGTCTGGCCTCCACCCCTAAGGTGACCCCACGTACATGCCCTCCGCATCTACGCGAGCAGACGACTAGTGCTATAATGATGGGTTGATGACCCTACTACACTGCCTTGCCCCGAAGATTGGGCAGGATCTTTGCATATGATTGAGATCCCCACACTCGAAACAACATCTCGGTACAGTGAAATGCTGACCTGAAGTTTGGACCTGATAACCTAAATACTTATTAGAAGAAACTTGAATAACAGGTGGGTGGTAGAAACTCTCTGGCATGGTGCTGAAATAGGGTTATACAGGAGCACCCCGAGGAGGCGATGGTGCTGGATATGTGGGCCTGCTAAACTGACCCCTCACAAATAGATCTCTGCCCCCAGCCGGGGCACTTCTGAACTCTCCAAAATATCGGAACCGCTTATCCCTCATCACTTGGTCTCGGCTCCGCTGATGAACACCCTCGATCCTTTAAGTTATCTATACAACTAGCTCGTACAAAGCTCCCATCTCAACCTCTCAGGCCATAGTGGCCTGAATGCTAGTGTGCAAACCTATAACAAAACTCTAAACCTCTCTACGTCGATATGAAGTATCATAAGGGCATGGCGAGGCAACTTAGAGAATCTCGCCTCATAGTGGGTCACCGACATCTGACCCAAATAGAGCTGCTCAAACTGAAACCATAACTCTTCCCTATGAGATGATGGCATATACCTATCCAAAAAAATACGGATGAACGGGTCCAAATTCATGGGAGGAGAATTTGATGGTCTGCAGAGGAGCAATGACTGCCACCACCTACGAGCCCTGCCTTCCAATTGAAAAGTACTAAAATCCACCCTGTGGGACTCCAATATCCTCATGTTGTGCAGTCTGTCCCAGCACCGATCAATGAAGTCCTATAGGTCCTCATGTCACTCACATCCAAAGATAGTAGGATGAAGCCTGGTCCATCTGTCCAATAGCTCCTGCAGATCACCACCTGCAGCTGGTCTATGCTCAGGTATGGCTGCTGCAACTGCTGTGCTTTGCCCATGGGTAGTGTGCTAGGAGTCTGATATACGACAATTGCATGTCCTGGAGCTTGAGTAGTTAGGGTCTGTGCTCCCCCTCCCGCTAGAGATGTGGCTGGGTCAGCTAGAAATAAACCAGCCCGAGTCATAGAATCTATGAATCGTAGAATACGACCGAGGACCTCCTAGAAACCTGGCACGGATATGAAATCTGCTGGGCTGGCTCAATTGCAGGCACCCCACCCTCCTCCTTAATAATAGGATCCTCTACTGGATCCACTCATGGCATAACTAGAGCAACTCTGGACATCCTTGTCCTCTACCACGGGCTGGAGCCCTCCCTCGGCCTCTAGCAATAGGGAGAACGGATCTTCCATGATCGAGTACATCTATCACGCGTGTTCTCACAATCTGTGAGAGAATAAAGAAATACTCTTACTTTTCTAACGCTCTATAGCCTCTCGAATAAAAGTACGAACGTCTCCGTACTGATCCACATGACTCTATTAGGTCTGCTTATAACTTGTGAGACATATGTAAATGTAGTGCTCTAATACCATGTTGTCACAACCCAATTTCCCTATAAGCCATGATGGCGCCCAACGTTACCGCTAGGCAAGCGAACAATGAATACAATATGAAATTTCCCTTTTAAATATATTTTCAAGTAATTAAATTCTATTTAAGAAAAAAAATTAAGGAGTACGAAATCAATAAATGAAACAAAGACAACTGAGTGGCAACCACAGTGATATAAATACTCCAACACCATACAGTCTACTAGTGTGTGTGCCAAGACCAGGTGTCACAAGTATATGAGCAACTAGTAGAATATATAAAACTCTAACTTCTGTCTGAAATGAAATAGATAGAATATAAATAAAAAAGAGAGAATCCAGGGGCTGCAAAACGGCTCAGGAAGCACCTCACCACTAGGCATCGGGATATCTGGGATGTGCTCCGATGTGACCACCAGATGCACCTGCCTCAGATCCTGCACAGTTAGTGTAGAAGTGTAGGGTGAGTACAAAAATAACATGTACCCAGTAAGAATCTAGTCTAACCTTTAAGAAGTAGTGACGAGGGATCGACATAGACACTTACTACAGGCTAACATTATAAATTCAGGAATTCTAAATAAGCATGTGTTATGTAAATAATAACTCAATAACAAGCAGGAACGAATAATTCTTTCACAATTAAAAATTTTCAAGTCAATTCATGTCATTAATAATCAAAACCTCACAAGCCATAAGATAGTATCATGTATAATTAGGCTCTGAGTATTATTAAGAATGATTTATGCTGAGGTCGTATGACCCAATCTATAATAACATGTACACTATCGAGGGTCATGCGGCATGAACCATTGATGCATCTATTCTACTACCGAGGCATTCGTCCCACTCCACAAGAAGAGAAGATACTTTATAAGCATCTGATTTAAAAGTTATTACGAGACCAATATACAAAGAACCACAAATTTCTCTTAACAGTCAAGTAACCTACCAAAACTCAAGTAAGTGAAATTCAGTCTTTTACAATTCCTTTGTCAAGTTCCAATATAATTTAAGCACTTTAATTAACAAGTAAGGTGCAAACATTACAAGTTTTTTATGATTTGGGTCCTAAACTATCCGGACATAAGCATAATTAGTAGTTACGCACGGACTCTCGTCTCCACGTAGCCCCTACAATTAGAAGCAAATGTTAATTTAAATCACATATGGGGTAAATTCCTTCTTACAAGGTTAGGCATGAGACTTAGCTTGTCTCAAAAATGGGTTTTCGGCCTATATTCACTTTAAAGCCTCAACTTGATGCCTAACAATCCGAAACTACTCAAATATTATGTAAAATAATCAATACATGTTCAAAAGTTCATACACCGATTGAAGGATTCCTAAAATTCATCCCCGATCCCATGTGCCCGGATTCCAAAAATGTTTGAAAAAAGTTGTTACCCATAATCTCACGAACTCAAATATAAAATTTTTATTCAATTCCATAACGATTTTCATGGTTAAATCCTATTTTTATCAAAACCTTGGCTTTTCAACTAAACCCATAATTTTTACAATTTTACATGTTAAAATCTACCATAATCTATATATTAAACCTATATTGGGTAGGAATTACTTACCTTCAATAGCTAGGTTGAAATCCCCATATTTAAAGCTCAAAAATCGCCCAAGTGTGTAATAAATGAACTCAAACTAGCGTAAGCCCATTTTTAAAAGATGTTTTGCCTAGTTGCCCCTTCTTCACGAATGCAGAAAGGGCCTAGCGTCCTGAAAGCAAATGGCCCAGGCCCAGAACAATTGGCCATCGTGAATTCGACAAGGGACTCGCAAACGCGGAGGCTTACCTGCCTTGCCCTACGTAAACACAAGGGCAGCTTCGCGAATGTAAAGACTAACAGAGCCACCCCCACCCAGATGCCTAAGCCTTCGCGAACGCCGACCCCATTATGTGAACGCAAAGTACAAAAATTCCCCTAGCCTAATTCCTTCATCATGAACACGAAGGTCCTTCCACATTTGCGAAGAAGAAAACCAGAACTGGAAAATCTAGTTTTTCCAACTTAGCTCCGAGTGGTACGAAACATACTCAAGCCATTTGGGACCCTATCAAATGTACCAACAAGTTCATAAACATACTACCAACTACACCTTCTATAAATCCACTGTCTTCTCAGCAATCCTCACCACCCAGAGCGTCCGCTTTAATTTGACACCCCTGAGCTCGATACACAACGAGACCACTTGGGCTCGAAGATCAGCACATTGGACCTCGACCCCCTTGCTCACCTTGAGTTCTTTTTCTTTATCCCTTAGTGCCCCCTCAAGAACACTGCATTGTCTGATGACTTTTACCAACTCGTCATCCTTCTACTTTAGTTCATCTCGGAGAGCCTGGAAATTGATGCTCCCACCAAAACGTCTACAGATCTCGCGGTACTTGTTACGGTACTCATAATTGTTCCACTCCATCTTCTAAAATATAGTCTTACGCCTCTCCTCACGTTGGGTGTTCCCGATTTCCAGAATCATAGTGTAAAAAGAAGAGAGAAAAAAGAAGAGAACAAAAAGTAAGAATGAAGCACAAAGCGTTGAACTCAAGAAATAAAAGTCGAAAATCTTAGCTTGAGAGCGAGGTCGGCTATGCTCCTTAATAGGGTAGAATCATCGAGTTTTTCACGAGTTTTACCCTTCACGTTAGAACAAAAAGGACCTAGGGAAGGAACCACGTTCTCCATGTTTACCAGTAAACCTCAATCCATCGAAACTGCAATAGTCCACATGGAACCCTCCAATCTCACTTCGACTCGGGTAAACCCTTCCCTCATCATCTTTATCTTGTCGGCATCAAGGTTGGAGCTCGTTTCATAACCATCATTGGTGATGCCCTTACCTTTCCGATTAGTCGGTCGTCAGGATGATGACTCACTTTGCCGTAAAGGATCAAAAACTACTACAGGATTAGAAACTCCCACAAATAGCCCTCCATCTCCAGCCTCGGTATCGGGAAGGGATACACCCTCTGCGAACTCAGTTGGGGGCGGGATCTCAAACTGCAACTCAATATCATCCTCAAGAACTACTGTCACCGTTAAATGATCTCCCTTACTGAATCCATGCCCCGAACGATCCTATCGCTAACATCCACCGATTTCCTTTTATGGGAAACCAAACCCTCGTCGCTTGGCGACGACTCCTCTTCCTCATCTACTAGATAATGCAAAGGGGAAGTCGGGATTTCCGCTGCAGACATAGTTGATGACCGAGAAGACCTAGCCATGGAAGAAGAAAGAACAGAAGCAGACAAGTAGACAGGTTTGGTCGTAGTCACAACAGGAACAAACTCCGAAAAAGCAGCCTTCCTCTTACGAAATGTAGGGGAAGGAGCCCTCGGCCTCCTCGAGGATCCTCGGGCTAAAAAATAAAGATCGAAAGATTGTCACTTCCTATACAAAACAATAACAAGTAAGCGACCAGGAGGTCAAAACAATATAGATGAAAAAATAGATAAACTTACCAGTCATGGAAGACGCAGTCGCGAACTTCTTGGGAAGGTTCGGCCATTCATGAATCCCCACTATGTGAGGCAGAACCTGGTTAGCCCAGTCATGAATGTTCTCAACCAAAGGAGGGGGCATAGTCTCAGATACACGAAGAATGGACAAAATGTTAAACTACGACTAAAAAAGGCAAAACAGATGCTTGACAAAAAAGAGATGCTTACGGGCATAATTCCAAGCCTCTGGGAATCCACTCGTGTTGGCCACCTTGTCCTCGGTTTTGAAAAATAGTAGTTGAGCCAGAACTAACGATTTTCCTTGTTGTCTATCTTTACCACCAGATATTTACTCCCTTGGTGGTGAAGGTGCAACATCATCCCCCCTATAAAAACTAGGGGCGAAAGGATGCATCATGTGTTGGAGTGAGGCCTCGACCCCGGCCAACTCCACATATTTCGTAAACATGAGGATAATCTTTTAGATGTACGGAGAGATTTGGACCGGGAAAATACCGTAATAGAGGAAAAATTCCTCCACTTATAGGAGAAGAGGAAAGGATAGCCGACATAGAAAAGGTACACATAAAATGTGCAATACCCGAGGCGGTGTATTTGTACCACATCGCGCTCGGTCGGGATCAGATCGATATGGGCAAGAATTTGAAATTTTCCCTAAGCTCAGTGAGATCGACCTCTTTCATCACTAATTTCGAGACCTCAAGGACGTCCTCAAGTGCCTTCGAAAAGTTGGACCTAAATTTGTTTTAGGAGGGATTATTTCTTCCACTGTATAAAAATTCTCGTCTTCATCAACAGAAACACTATTATCATGAGAAGGCATACGTACCGCCAAGGGGATAGGGTCAGTCGCCATACCAAAACCAGATGGTACGCTAACCATATTTTTGAGAGAAGATATTTGAAGTACAGAAAGGTTGGAAGCAACTGGAATCACTAAAATCAATGGAATAGATACACATTAAAAAAGTAAGCAGGAGACAAGGATTCAATATGAAGAATAGAGAAGAAGACACTAGGACTTAATATCAAGAATATGCAAAACACAAACAAATGTTCTCATATCCATATTTATTAGAGTTCAAGCGCCAGGACCAAGAAATTAGGCCATCATTATCCAGCTCAGGTATCAAAATGGTAGAGGCACGGGAAATGATGCAAAGTATCGGGAAAACATGCCATAATGACGCATGGCGTCATGACATCATTCTAAAATGATGCGACTCTAAAGTTTGTGGCTCACGAAAGGCCATGCTGTCATCTCGTCTGAAATGCCACTACTCGACTTGGTCGCCCAACTTTGCCAATAACGATAAATAGAATCCGCTCACCAAGGTCGTCTGGGGTCGGCCTTAATAAACGGAGGGACTAACTATATAGGCCAAAATCTGTCCTAAGGATATTCAGCGTAATACGACACTAAGAAAAGAGTCGGTCGAGGTCGATCGTGAAGCAGCAAGATTTTTGGCCGAGATGTCACATGTACTATTAAGTTTTGTGAGGGATATGTCTTGTAATATGTCTTGTATAAATAGAAAAGGAGATAAGAGGATAGGGTATCTAATATTCATTTGATAAGAACACTTTTCATAAGAAGCTTCTTCCCCTATCTCTCTAGAAAAGATACAAATATTGCCTTTTTATTGACATTCTTACATATATTATTTCTCACTTTTCCATCAGATCCAAGGATATTTCGAGGTTTCGAATTTTTCTATCACGCATCCTTGTCAGGAGGAACAAACATCTCATTCATTCATTATTAGGTGATTCATTCCTTCTATTACTTAATGTCACTTATTATTATTTATTGCTAGGTAATCCTTCATTATTGCTCATGTTTTGATAATATTTAATGCGCGATGTCATAAACTTTCCATCGAATCAATCCTATATTTTTCGTATTTCCAAGATCTGCGTTTAGGAATTATTAACTAAGTTTAACCCTTCATTACATAAATATAAGGTTTAACCGAAAGTCATACTTTTTGGTCAAACATATAGCTATTTGTCAATAAAATGGATTGAAAACCATAAAATTTTAGGTTTTATCAAGGCACAAGAAAAAAACTAATAAGTGATTTACTCTCGGTTCAAGACTTGGTAGGCAAAATTACTCGGTCTGAATAAATAAAGGTGCATGCAAACTAATTTCGACACCGTAGTTATCAATTTGACACTTAAATATGGCCAAATTTCATATTTGAAATTCAACTATTAGTACCTGAAGTATGTTGTTATCAAATGTAAGTCGTAATCTGATACCAATGATGTTCATTACCCTGCTGGTGTAGAAGTTATCAAAAAATTATTAATTGCCGCACGTGATACTAATGTCCTGACGGTGTAAATGGTGTATATAACTTAAACTCCTCTAACAAATACAAAAATATGATCAATTCAGCAATGAAACTTTCCTAAAATGTACACTCAATTGGCATCTCTATTCTATTGGGGTTCATATCTATTTAAAATACACTCTAAAATGTTAACTTGATTCATGCAATTCAAAGACAATAAGAAGTAACAGAAATTTTACAAAAAGGAAGAGTGAACAACACAAACCAAACCTAAACATGAAGAAAATAAACAATGGAAAAATGGCATAAAACATAAAAAAAATCTTTAAGATTAACAGCAGAAACGAGCCAACTAACATCTAAGTGGGAAGTGTAAGAACGTTCTGCAAAGATATATCAAGCATATAGCTATAAGCCAAACGAAACCCAAATCAGCTAAAGTTATGGAATGAGATAAAAAAAGTAAAAAATAACTCAAGACGGGCCAACCAACTTAAGCACATGTCATTGGGTTCAATTGCCAGTAGACATATAAGATTTAGCTTCGCTATTGTCCCTAAGAAGTTTCTCAGTATATACTATTAAGATTAATTATATCTTCCACTAGTTTATACAGTTAGTGTATTAGTGTTAGCTTAGTTAGAGTCAGTTAGTGGTCAAGTATAGACAGCTATCAGTTAGTGGTTAGTTGGTTAGCTTAGTTTTGTCTTTACATACTTGTATATAGTGGGAGGAGTTCCATTAGTTTTACATAGATTTTGAATGAATGATATAGAAATTCTTTTCCAGAATGTTCTTCTCTTCTCATCGAATAACTTCGAGTTTATAGTATTGAGATTCCGCCATTGTTGCTGCTGTATTCTTAGCTCAGCTAAAGAAGAAACTATCGTTCCATTGCCAGAATTTTGGTATAGTATTAGAGCCAAGTTCAGAAGCTCTGATTCATTTTTCCAGATCTGTTGAATCTAGTTTCATCATCTTCGATTTTGTTTTGATCATGTGCATACAGACTTTGATCTCATCGATTTCAATACATTTCTCTTAGAATCCTCTATCATAATTCTAGATCTTTAGTTAGAATCTTGTGCTGGTTGGTTAGTTGAACTTTACACCTCGTAAGAGATGGCTACTAATAGAGATGTTGAATGGCCTATGCCAACGGTGGCTAAATCTCCTAATCAGCCAATTGTTGACACTAGCAGTCCTTTTTATATACATCTCTCTGATAATCCAAGAATAGCCCTAATTCATGTTCCATTTGATGGATTTTGTTATTGCGCATGAAAACAAGGTGTGATAATGGCCCTATCGATGAAAAATAAACCAGGCTTCATCAATGGTGACAGCAAAAAGCTAGATCCAGGCTCCTCAAGCTATCGATTGTGGGAGAGATGTGATGATATGGTGACTTAGTGGATTTTGAATTCCTTGGCGAAGGAAATTACAGACAGTGTTGAGTATGTGATAGATACAGTCGAGTCGTGGAAAGAGCTTGAAGATCGATATGATCAGACAAATGCAACAAAGCTCTACTAAATTCAAAAAGAGATTAACGACTTGTCTCAAGGAGCTCTTGATATTACTGGTTACTATACAAAGATAAAAAGTTGTGGGAAGAACTTACTACTTTTATAATTAAATCTCATTATGCCTGCAATTGCATATGTGGAGCGAGGGAAAGTATGAACAAAGTTGAACAAGATAGAAGATTAATACAGTTCCTTATGGGACTGAATGAGACCTATACTATGGTTCGATGAAGTATCCTCATGATGAATCCTCTTCCCACAATTGCACATGCCTTCTCATTACTAATTCAAGAGGAAAGACAAAGAGAAATTAAGCCTCATAACCACTTAGCTCTTGAGTCATCATCTCTAAATGTCAACATAAATAGGACAGCATCATTCAAGATAAATTATTCACCTAATAACTCTCAGAGCTATAAAAACAGACCCTTATATGATTACTGCAAGAGGCCAGGACATACGAGAGAGAATTGTTATAAACTTCATGGGTATCCTCAAGGCTTTAACCAAAATCAGAATCCAAATCTAAGTCACAACCAATCTTTTAATTTCAATCAAAATCCAAGACAAAACTATAACTATGGGAATAACTCTGGTGCAAACCAAAGTACCATGTTCAATAGGGGAAATAGAGGAATGTTTAATGCACATGTAGTAGCCACAGATACTCAGCATACTGGTGATAAGAATTGCAATGCTCAAAATTTCAGTCTTAAAAAGGAAGAATATAGTAAACTTGTGATTCTATTACAGCAGTTCCAATCAAAAGGAGGGAGAGATAGCTCAGACAATGTTAACACTTCATCAGCAAACTTTGTAGGTATCATAGCTTGCACCCCTCTATTGATTTTGGGAAAATCTCATGTGAATGTTTCAAAAACAAGTTTGATTCATGGATTATAGATTCAGGGGCATCAAATAACATGACCTTTAATAGATCCTTACTAACCAATATAGTAACTCTTCCTTATCCCCTACTTGTCATTCTGCCAAATGGCTATAAAGTGAAGGTGACTGAGATTGGTAATGTTGTACTTACTCCTAAGATCACTCTAAATAGGGTAATGTTTGTTCCTTCCTTTAAATACAACCTGATTTCTGTTCACTCTCTAGCTTCTCATCTTAGTTGTCTAGTTACCTTCATCAAATCCTGTTGTATACTACATGCCCCTTCAATGAAGAGGCCTCTAGTGATTGGTAGAGTCAAATATGGACTTTACATCTTATGTCTAAGGTGATTGAAGAACAACAGTACAAGTCCCAGAGCAAACATCATTGATTTCCTATCCACCCCTGTCACTCACTGTACTTGTAATACATAATGTCCACTTCATTCTATTGTAAATACAACATCTCATGTCAATAAGTATGTTTTTACATCTTCAATTGTAAATAGTCCAAGTGCAGGCATTGAAAGACAATTTCTTTCTGAGAGTTCATCTTCTAATCGTCCTAGTTCTTTTTCTCATCTGTGTGTTAGAAATAATGTGGATGTTCTGTGGCATAACAAACTTGGGCATGTTACCTTTGTGAAAATGAAAAGTATCTCCTCTATCTTTGTAACCTTTTCTTCCAAACAAGCCTTTAAGTGTACCATTTGCCCAATGGCCAGACAGGAAAGGCTCCCATTTTCTCAGAAAACTAATACAACCAATACGATTTTTGAGCTTTTACATGTTGATTTATGGGGACCATATCATGTGCCCACACATGACAAGTACAAATATTTTATGAATATTGTGTATGACTTTAGTAGGTCCACTTGGACTCATCTCCTATCGAGTAAAAGCAATGCTTATTAAGTTCTTAAGGAATTCTTTAGTTTGCTGGAAAATCAATTTAGAGTAAATGTTAAAGCTGTGAGAACAGATAATGAATTGGAGTTCACCAACACAGAGAAAAATATATTATTTCAATCCAAAGGCATCATACATCAAAGAACTTGCCCTTACACTCCATAAGAAACTGGTGTGGTGGAAAAAAATATAAGTACCTCCTTGAAACGGCTAGGGCTCTTCTCTTTCAATCTAAACCGCCCAAAAGATATTCGGGTGGATGTATAATTTGTGCAACTCCACTTCCATTAATGATCAAACTCCGTATGAACTGTTGTATAAGAAAAAGCCAAAGTACTCTCACCTAAAAAGTTTTGGCTGCATGTGCTACCCACTGTACCTAAGCCTCGTAGAGATAAATTTGAACCTAGAACAACACCGCATGTATTTCTTGGCTATCCCTTCAATACAAAGGGATACAAAATCCTAAGTCTGGCTACTAGAAAGATCATTATTTCCAGAGATGTAGTCTTCAATGAGTCTATCTTTCCATTTGCAACCAATTTGGATATATCTCCCCAATCATGTGTCCCTCATTCAATTCCTTTCATTGAATCTCTATGTAAGCAACCTTTTGATAGTACAAACATTACACAACAAACATCTGAACATTTGAGTGTTCAAAGGAGTAATGCTAACAACACAATTAATCTCATGTCACCTACATATGATCATTCCTCACCCATGACACCTAATTTTCCAATACAATTTTCATCACAGGATCATACTGAACAACCTCATACAAAACCTATACAACTTAGAAAGTCATCAAGAACACACAAGGCACCTAGTTATCTACAAGATTATGTACATTCCGTACATAAACTTAAACCAAATACCAACTCCCTTAGTGTATTTTTTTCTCTAAACACCATGTTGCCTCTGATTAATTAACTCATAATAGTTAAGTTCTTGTGAGAAATGTTTGTCATGACGGGGAACCATTATCATATGAGGAAGCAACCATTGATCTTGCATGGCAAGCTGTAATGACACAGGAGTTTGAGGCCCTATATTCCAACCATACTTGGGACCCGGTAACTGTACCACCAGGAAAACAAGCAATAAGATGCAAGTGGATTTACAAAGTGAAGCATAAAACTGATAGCAGTATAGAAAGGTTCAAGGCCAGATTAGTTGTGAAAGGCTACATACAACAGGTAGGAATTGACTACACAGAGACATCCTCACCAGTAGTGAAGATGACAATAGTGAGAGCATTAATAGCCACAACAGTAAAGAAGGGTTGGTGTAGATCTCAGCTAGATGTAAATAATGTCTTCCTCCATGAAGACCTTTATGAGGAAGTATACATGCAGACCCCACCTGGACTTGTTGTGGATTAACCTGGACTAGTATACAAACTAAACAAGTCTCTCTATGGTCTAAAGCAAGCTAGTCGACAATGGTCTGCGAAACTGACTGAAGCCTTGTGCTCAAAAAGGATATACACACTCTATAGAAGTGGACTGTCACTTTGTGCGTGATCAATTACAAGTAGGGCTAATTTCACTCCACCATATTGAAATAGACAGTCAATTAGCATATATTTTGACTAAAGTCTTAACTAGAATCAAACATGGTGCCACATTGAGCAATTTGGACGTGTTTGCAACACCTCCAACTTAAGGGGGTGTTAAGATTAATTATATCTTCCACTAGTTCATACAGTTAGTGTACTAGTGTTAGCTTAGTTAGAGTCAGTTAGTAGTCGAGTATAGACAGTTGTTAGTAAGCTATCAGTTAGTGGTCAGTTGGTTAGCTTAGCTCTGTCTTTACATACTTGTATATAGTGGGAGGTGTTTCATCAATTTTACAACGATTTTGAATGAATGATATAGAAATTTTTTTCCAGAATGTTCTTCTCTTCTCATCCAATAACTTTGAGTTTATAGTATTGAGCTTTCGTCATTGTTGCTGCTGCATTCGTAGCTCAGCTAAGGAAGAAACTATTGCTCAATTGACGGAATTTTGATATATACAACTACACCATAGTCCTAAATAAGTTAGCTTGGAACAAGAAAAAAAAATGATCACAACCTTCACTGGGATTTTAGCAAATTATCACAGCTTATAGCCAAAAGAAGGCTTTTTTGTGGGTCTTCTGCTCGGAAAAGGAAATAAACATAGCGGAGAGAGGGCAACCAATCTTGTCAAATTCTCATTACTTCTCCAAGCTCTTGTCAGGACACCACAAAAAGCACCCCATTGAATCTTCAACACATACTTTGATATAGATATTCCAAAACATATTTTTAAACACTAATTAGGGATATGGAAACATGTAATTAAAATGATCCTTGAATAATCAGAAACTTAAGTTTGAGCCACCTGGAGCATGGTAATTTAATCTAGTAGAATAATTCTAACAAATCCCAAATATTACAGCACAAGATAAATCTAGCACTGCAACCTCCATTTGCTTTTTCTCGTTCAAATTTGGTTGTTGTAAATGCTATGCCTGAGCACTGCTTAAAGGAACTTCCGATACCATAACCGCAAATGCCGAGTTTTACTAGAATTCAAAGGAAAATGCTCATCAAGATATCACATGTCTAGGTATATGGGGTTCGATTTAGAGTATTGTGGAATGGGCTTATGAGGAGTGCAAGCTCTGCATAAGCACAGCAGATACATCAATAGTAACGGACCTACCACATAGTTAATTCAATCACTAATAGGGGATTAAAAATCAAAATTACCATTGGATGGGCTACTGATTTTGTTTGATCAGCAGAGAAGCAACAAGCATATGATAATAAGACCTCTGATGACTCATTACTCCTGCTCTGATTCAACAAACAGTTGTGAACTAGAGACCACATTAACTATATCTGCTCATGCAGGTCATCGAATCCATAACCACTCTCCCTCTACCCTTATAAGGCAAAACTTTTATTTATTAGATATAATTGCAAAACATATAGAAACATGTCCTCAAAGGGTGCAAAGCATCCAAAACATAGACATGCAAAGTAGGGTGTGTCATAGCGGCCAAATTAAGCGGGAAAAGAATGAAAAATCAGGATTCAGATCACAACAAAGACAAATAAATAGGTGATTTTTTCTTATCTATCTAAACATTGATGGACAACATGGTGTGAGGTAACAAGTATCCAGTAGATTAGCCAAGGTGTGCATAAATTGGTCTGTGCGCCAATGCTGTTTAAACAAAGAGGGAATTGATCTATGGTCGATTGCGTAATGAATTGGAGGGTTCAAATCCCTTTCTTAGGCTCCCTATTGTTACATACATTTCCTTCAAAAAGAGATATTTAAGAGAAAACACAAAAAAGCTTCTCAAATGAAGAGAGACAGTCAAGTAAACCTCTTTTTATCCCTCTGATATAACCTAGCTGCAAGTCATAGGAAATTCCATAGACAAGTTCTTCTGTTGTGCCTAACTTTTGAAACAAGCATGGGCAATTGGGAATGGCTAACTGCTACCATATTGATCAGTATACTACAATGTTTTGTCCTCACAAAAGCTGAACGTACAGACCCACATAGCAAGTGATTTCAAGTGGGTAAGGCTTAGATCCCCCATATGATCAGGCAAAGGAAGACAGAGACAATGCTATGGCTGCAGAACCAGTATCATATAGATTGGCCAGCCAAGAAATTTTTCTGTTAAATCCAAGACCTGATTAAAAGGACATACTACAGCCTGTGCATAGGTAAAACGATAGTTCTAACAAGTACTATATAACTTTTTTAAGTCATGCATATATGGAATACTATCACAATTAAGGGGAATAATGTTTCCCAGACAATAAGAACACAAATCAAAGTTATCTAATTGATACGTTCATCACTTGTGTAGTGCCACAAAGAACTTCCAGCTTCAATTAGCATGTTAGTCAACTCCAAGCTAGTTTAGTCCTTCATAAATAAAGCATACTTTTTCAAGAGTACAAACGCATTTCCAGCTTAATTCAAACAGGATCATATTGGTCGGATGTTTCAAGGCTTCATTTACCACTGTACCCTGGGAGCCAAGAAGGTCAATACAATCTAGAATAAGAAGAAGGCTCAAATAAGTAGTCTAACATGAGGTCATAAGCAGAATCGCCATGGCTACAACCCAAGCTGCACCGGGGACTTAAAGCACTGAAGATCTGAAGACCGTGTAATTGTCGTGGTATACTTCTATATTGGGAAGTTTCACATATAATCATCCAGAAAAGTAACTGAAATGCTATGTTTCTCTTTCGATCTCTCTCTCTCTCTTAAGAGTTGTTGGTTTGTGAAAGAGGGGAGAATTATAGACAAAGCAGAGAGGGGCGACCACTCTTGAAGAAATCCCATACTCTCTGTTGCGCCATTTTTCGGGATAAATCAACAATACAAATTTTAAGGGAAAGGCCCAATACCATATAGATTGGCCAGCCAAGAAACTTGTTCCGTCAAATCCTAGACTTGATTAAAAGGACACTATCATCATCACAGCCCATACAGAAATAATCTAAAGTTAATGAACAGGTAAAACGATACTTCTAACAAGTAGTACTATAGAATAATATACCCATACAATCAGAAAAACAACTAAAAGATGTTTATGTGATGTCGTTAGCCACTTTGGTGGCCCCACAGTGAACTTACACAAGTTTTTAATTAACTTTTTGGTGATTGAGGTCAACTCCAAGCCACTCAACAATACTATCAAGCATACTTTATCAAGAGTACAAATACATTTCCACCTTAATTTGAACATGATATTTAGAATGTTTCAAAGGCTCAATTTACCATAGTACACCCGCGAGCTAAGAAGGTAAACACTACCTAGAATATGAATACGTACTATGGCAAGAGCCAATGAGCTGAACAGCCATGGCTGTAACCCAAGTTGCAACTCACATTTAAGGCACCAATGAAGTCGGGTTGCCATGCCGCGAGGTCGACCTCTTTAAAATTCCATGTGTAGATGAAGTATAATCCTCTTTTAATGTTGTCATTATTTTGCAGTTACATTTCCATTGTAGTATAGTCAGTTAGGATATTTCTCTCTCACTCAAAAGACTTGGCTTGATTCCCACAAGTTGAGATCAGTTATATGAATCGCCACTAACCATATTCCTCAATTTAAGGCTTTGAACACAACCCATGTCATTATCATACCAAATAAAGAAAAAGGCTCAGATGTGCGTTAAGATAAATCTAAAGAGAAGCCAGCCACGCCAGGGCTGCAAACACCAATTGCATGTGAGAGAAAGAAGTCTCAGTCACAAGCCATATTGGGTTGCCAAGCCAAGACACAGGCTGGATAATCTCCACGCCCGAATTGGTTACCCAGATATAGAAACATCATCATCACAGCCTCTCTTCGTACCATCCTGAACACCAAGAAAAATACACCACACACCAGAGGAAAGATAGATATCTTGTCATCTCGTACGTACATAGCCCTCACAAATAGAAACACCTATTAATTAATTCACCTATGCGGTTAATTCTCCTTTACAAGGCTAGAAGAGAGATTTACCTTGCCTCAAAGCCCACTTTCCGGTCCAAGATTATGCTCAAACCCACAATTCGGTGCCGAACAATCCAAAACTAACCAAATAGTATATAAACTAATCTATAAATGTTCCAAAGTTCATATTCCAACTATTAAAGTGATTACCCAACCCTAAATGTAAGATTCCTAAAATTCACCACAGGCCCGCATGCCCGAATTCCGTAAATTTTTGAAGAAAGTTGTTACCCATAACTCTATGAAATCAAATATATGATTTTTACCAAATTTTATAATCATTTTCATGGTCAAATCTCATTTTTATCCAAAACCTAAGTTTTCATCTAAACCCTTGATTTCACTTATTTTTACATGTTAAATGTTAATCTATCCATAATCTATGTATTTAACTCATGTTATGTAGAAATTACTTACCTCAAAGTGTTAGGTGAAAACCCCATTCCAAGAGCTCTAAAATCGCGCAAGAGATGAAAAAAATGAGTTAAATGGCCTAAGTCCAACATTTAATAGAACTGTGCAGAGGCCTCACTTGTCGCATTTGTGATACTTGATTTGCAAATGCGACAAATTCATCACAAATGCAAACCTGGGCTTCTACTGCTAAGGTCATAAATGTGACCACAGAGTCGCAAATGCAGACACTATTAAGGTCGCAAATGTGAATAGTGCCCAAGTCAGGCTTCTTCACAATTGCGAAACCGTTCTCGCAAATGCGATGTTCGCAAATGTGAACCAATTCTTGCATTTATGATACCTGTAGCACTAGCAATGAAACACAAGAAAACTAAAGTGTTTCCTATCCTCCCGAACATTCGAAACTCACCTGAGTCCTCGGGGATCCACACCAAGCACCCACATAAGTCTAACAGCATCTATGATCACTCGCACAATCGATACACTGAAATAACATTCAAAAACGATGAATCGGATGCCAAAAAGCATGAATTAACTCATGAACTCAAAAACTTCTAAAAACACTTCCGCAGGTCCGATTCCTATCAAATCAACTCAGAAAATTTTCAAATTTTGCATGCAAGTCTTAAATGACATTATGGAACTATTCCCGGTCTCAGAATCTCATTTAGACCTTGATATCATAAAAATATACTCCAAACCAAATTCAAAGAACTTTAAAAACCTTCAAGGAACCAACTTTCACTATTAGGCGCCAAAACTCTCCCGGGTCATTCAGATCACGATCCGAGCATACGCCTAAGTCCGAATCATCATACGAACCTATTAAGACATTCAAATCTCGATTCCGAGATCGTTTACTCAAAACATTCACCGAAGTCAAGTTAGCCTTTTAAGGCCAACTTAAGGAACCAAGTGTTTTGATTTCAACCCGAAAACTTCCAAATCTCGAATTAACCATCCCCGCAAGTCATAAAGCAGTAGACATACATACGGGGAGTCTTATTTAAGGGAATGAGGTTCTAAAAAGTAAAATAACTGGCTGGTTTATTACATTCTCCACCTCTTAAACAAACGTTCGTCCTCGAACATGTCTAGAATTATGCTAGGAGTGCTGAATAACTATGGATATCTGCCCCCATGTCCTCCCTAGACTCCCAAGTTGCCTCCTCGAATGGTTGGCCCATCCACTGAACCTTTACTGCGGAAATCCTCTTGGACCTTAACTGGCTTACCTGCCTATCAACAATGGCAACTGGCTTCTCCTCATAACCCATGCTCTCTTCTAACTGAAATGTGTCGAAGTCTAACACATATGACAAGTCGGTATGATACCTCTGGAGCATAGACACGTGAAAAACCGGATGAACTTCTGATACACTGGGAGGCAAGGAAAGCTCATAAGAAACCTCCCCAACTCTTCTCAACACCTCAAATGGGCCTACTAACCTTGGGCTCAACTTGCCATTCTTCCCGAATCTCATAATCCCCTTCATCGATGGGACTTTCAATAGAACCTTCTCGCCTACCATGAATGATACATCACATGCCTTCTGATCCTTGTAACTCTTTTGTCTGGACTGTGCTGTGTGGATTCACTCCTGAATCAACTTTACCTTTTCTAAGGCATCCTTTACCAGATCAGTACCTTATAACTTAGCCTCGCCGTGCTCAAACCATCTGATGGGAGAACGACATCGCCTGCCTCAAATAGAGCCATCTTGATGTTGGAGTGATAACTGTTTTTGTAAGCAAACTCGGCCAAGGGCAAGAATCGATCCTACTATCCCCAAAGTCAATCACACATTCTTTGAGCATGTCCTCCAAGATATGAATTGTCCGCTCCAAGTGCCCGTCGGTTTGTGGATGAAATGCTGTGTTGAGCTCTACACGGGTCCCCAACTTACTATGTACTGCTCTCAAGAAATACGAAGTAAACCGAGGGCCTCTATCTGACATAATGGAAACAGGAACACTATCCAACCGAACTATCTCTTGAATAAAAATCTAGGCCAACCTGTCTGAAGTATACAAAGTCACAACTAGGATGAAGTGTGCTGACTTAGTCAATTTGCCAACAATGATCCATACTGCATCAAACTTTCTAAAGTCTGTGGTAACCAAACTACGAAGTCCATAGTAATACGCTTCCACTTCCACTCAAGTATGGTCATCTGCTTGAGTAGGCCACGTGGCCTCTAGTGCTCATACTTAAGTTATTGGCAATTTAGGCATCTAACTACATACTCAACTATGCCTTTCTTCATCTGCCACCACTAATAATGTTGTCTCAGGTTATGATACATCTTTCTAGCACCTGGATAAATGGAATACAGAGAATTGTGTGCCTCCTCTAGAATCCTCTCCCTCAAACCATCGACCTTAGGAACACATAGACGACCCTGGAGTTGCAAAACTCCATCATCGCCCATAGAAACCTCCTTTGCATCACCCTGTAGCAACGTCTCTCTGAGAACCATCAAATGCGGATCATCAAATTTTGTTGAGCCTTGAACTACTCCAATAGTAAAGACTGGGCAACAACATATGCAAGAACTTGGCTGAGTTCTGAAATGTTCGACCTCACAAGTCTGTTAGCCAAGGACTAAATGTCCAAAGCTAATGGCCTCTATTCTGCTGAAATGAATTCCAAGCTACCCATACTCTCTACCTTTCTGCTCAAGGCATTCGCAACCACATTCACCTTTCTTGGATAATAAAGAATGGTAATATCATAAACCTTCAATAACTCAAACCATTTGTGCTGACTCAAATTGAGATCCCTTTGCTTGAACAAATGTTGTTTGCTGCGACGATTAGTGTAAACCTTACATGACACCCCATAAATATAATGCCTCCAAATCTTAAGAGCATGAACAATCATGGCTAACTCTAGGTCGTGCACAGGGTAATTCTTCTCATGGATGTTCAGCTGATGGGAAGAATATGCAATAAATCGCCCGTCCTGCATCAATACACAACCCAAGCCAACACGTGAAGTGTCGTAATACACTGTATACATCCCCGAACTGAAAGATAATACTAGAACTAGTGCTGTAGTCACAGCTGTTTTGAGCTTCTAAAAGCTCGCTCACAATCATCGGGTCAATGGAACAGGGCACCCTTATGGATAAATCTAGTCAAAGGTGCTGCAATAGATAAAAATCCCTTCACAAACCGAGGATAATAAGCTGCTAACCCCAAATAACCTACTAACCCCAAGAAGCTCTAATCTTAGTCGCCGAAGTGGGACGAGGCCAACTCTAAACTGCCTCAATCTTCTTGGGATCCACTTTAATACCCTCGCCTGATACAACATGCCCCAAGAATGATACAGAATCTAACCAAAACTCGCACTTGGAGAACTTAGCATATAACTTCTGTTCCCCCAATGTCTTAAGCATTACTCTCAAATGCCGCTCGTGCTCCTCCATGCTACGTGAGTAGATCAAAATAACATCAATGAAGAAAATGACAAACGAATCAATGTACGGCCTGAACACCATGTTCATCAAATCCATAAACATCATGGAGGAATTAGGCAGGCCGAAGGACATTACTAGAACTCATAATGACCATATCTAGTGTGGAAACTAGTCTTCGAAACATCCGAATCCCAAATCTTCAATGATGGTAACCTGATCTCAAGTAGATCTTAGAGAACACCCTAGCACCGTACAACTGGTCAAACAAATCATCAATGCGCGGTAACAAGTACTTGTTCTTAATGGTAACTTTGTCTAACTGGCGGTAATCAATGCACATCCGCATAGTTCCATCTTTCTTCTTCACAAATAACATTGGTGCACCCCAATGTGATACACTCGGTCTAACGAACCCCTTTGCTAGGAACTCCTTAAGATGCTCCTTTAACTCTTTTAACTCTTTCGGAGCCATATGGTACGGTGGTATAGATAAAGTCTAGGTATCTGAAGCCAAATCAATGCAGAAATCGATATCACAATCTAGTGGCACACCTAGAAGATCAGAAGAAAACACATCGGAGAACTCTCGAGCTATTATTATTGAATCAATTGTGGGAGACTCTGCTATAGTATCCCAAACATAAGCTAGATAAGCGAAATAACCCCTCTCGGTCATATGTCGAACCTTCATAAAAGAGGTAACCTAACTTGATATACCGATAAGCGAACCCTTCCACTCTAATCGAGGTAACTCTATCATTGCTAAGGTAACAGTCTTGGCATGACAATCAAGGATGGTATGATATGGAGATAACTAGTCCATGCCCAGAACAACCTCAAAGTCGGTGATATCAAGTAATAAAAGATCCGCTCTATTCTCGTACCCATAGAATGTGAGCATACAAGATTGATGATCCGGTCCACAACAATACAATCACCCGAAGGAGTGGACACATAAATAGGAGTTCCCAAGGACTCATGAGGAAAATCCAAGAAATGAGCAAAGAGAGATGACATGTATGAATAGGTAGGACCTGGATCAAATAATACCAAAGCATCCCTATCACAAACAAAAATTATACTTATGATCACGACATTTGAGGCCACTACATCTGGCCTGGCCGGAAAAGCGTAGAACCTAGCTGGAGCGCTGGCTGGCTAGCCTCCGCTTTAATGAACATTAGCTGGCTGGCTTCCACATCTAGGATGGCCTCTACCTACCTGCCCTCCGCCTCTGGGCGGCCGGACAGCTGGTGCTGTAATCATGGGCTGAGGACCCTGATGTACTGCCTTGCCCCGAAGCCTGGGGTAAAGCCTCCGCAGATGACTAGGATCCCCGCACTCGAAATAACCTCTCGATGCAATGATCTGGTACCCTGAAGTCTGGCCCTGGTGGCCTGAATACCCACTGGAAGAACCCTGAATGGCTAGCGGCCGGCAAAATCTCTTTGGCATAGCACTGAAGTAGGTGATGGAAGATCCGTGGTGGCTTGAGTACCCATTGGAAGAACCACGAATAGTTAGTGGGCGTAATAACTCTCTGACATGGAACTGAAATAGGATCATGCTGGAGCAACTCGACGAGGTGGCGGTGTTAGATATGTGGGCCTACTGGGCTGACCCCTCATGAACTGACCTCTGCCCCCAGCCGGGGCACCTCTAAACTCTCTAGAATAATGGACCCTCTTGTTCCTTTGCATCTGCTCTCTACCCCTCTGACGGTACCCTCTATCCTCTGAGCTATCTCTAATACTACCTGATAAGAAGTCCCTATCTCAACCTCCAGGGCCATGGTATCCTGAATACCTGAGTGCAACCCTGCAACAAACCTTCGCACTCACTCTGCCTCGGTAGGAAGTATCACAAGTGTATGGCGAGACAACTCAGTGAAGCTCACCTCATAATCGATCACTGACATCTGATCCTGCTGGAGCTGCTCACACTAGAACCGCAACTCTTCCCCCTGAGAGGGTGGAATATATCTGTCCTGGAAAAGATATGTAAATTGGTCCCAAGTCATTGGAGGAGAACCTACTAGCCTGTGGAGAAGATAAGACTGCTACCACCTGTGGGCCCTGCCTTCCAATAAGAAAGTAGTGAACTCCACCCCATGAGACTTTAATATCCTCATGTTGTGCAGTTTGTCCCTTTATCGATCAATGAAGTGCTGGGGATCCTCATGTCGCTCACCCCCAAAGATAGGGGTGCATATTAGTCCATCTATCTAAAAGCTTCTGCAGCTCGCCAACCGCAGCTGGTCTAGGCTCAGGTGTCGTTTTTATAACTGGCTAGGCACCACCCGCGAGTAGTGCACCCAGGGCTTGATATACGACAGTCGCATGTCCTGAATCCTGAGAAATAAGGGTCTGTGCTCCCCCTCATACCTGAGATGTGGCTGGGTCTACTGGAAATAAACCTGTCTGGGTCATAGTATCCATCAACCACATCATACGTGCTATTACCTCCTGAAAGCCCGATGCTGACATGAAATTTACCGAGGTTGACTCTGCTACGGGCACCTCACTCTGCTCCTCAAAAATTGGATCCTTTACTGAATTCCCTGGTGGTACAACTGGGGCAACTCTGGGACATACTTGTCCCTTACCTCGGGCTAGTGCCCTTCCCTGACCCCTTCACCGGCCTCTAGCAACAGGGGGAGCAGCTTCTCCCGAGTTTGGAAAATCTTTCATGCGCGTTCTCACCATCTGTGAGAGAATAAGAGGAGAAACTTAGTACACCATCGACTGCATGATAGGATATGAATAAAGAGTAGTTTCCTAACATCCTATAGCCTCTCAAAGATAAGTACATACGTCTCCGCATCGATCTGCAAGACTCTATTAGGCCTGACCGTAACTTGTGAGACTTACGTGAACCTAATGCTATGATGCTATATTGTAATGATCCAATTCTAATATAGGCCATGATGGATCCTAACGCCGCCGCTAGGCAAGCCAAATTGTGAACTAGCGACGTGATATCCTCATTTTTATAAATTCTTCCAAGTAATTAAACTTTACTTAAATTTAAAAGGATTTAAGAAAAAATAGTTTTAAAATAAATAACACGAAAGTAACTGAGATCAATCATAATCATGAAATAAAAGCCAAAATGACGAGTCTACTAGTGTGTGTGCGAAGACCTGGTGTCACAAGAGTATGGGCTACTAGTAGAATATACAAAAAATTACCACTCTACTGTCTGAAATAAAAATAGACAGAACAATAACAACAAAAAGACTTCGCTGCTACAGAATGGTTCGGAAAGGTAGCTCACCGTATAGTCTCGTACCAGGAGTCAAGCGTGCGCGCCAGACTGATACCTAGATGCACATGCCAAATCCTGCATATTTAAGTGCAGAAGTATAGTGTGAGTACATAAATAACATGTACCCAGTAACTATCTAGTCTAACCTCGAAGAAGTAGTGATGAGGGGTTAACATTGACACCTACTATGGGCTAACAATAAGCCAAAATTATACTAAGCATGGATAACATGAATAATACTGAAAACTCAATAACAAGAAATAGTAAATACACCTTTCATAAATATTAAGTCCAAGTTTATTTTTCCATCATTTAACAATTTATATCTCAAGGAATTGAAGCAATATCAATTATTTATAGTTCCAAAGAATTATCATGCGCGAATTATGCCGAGATCGTACGGCCCGATCCAACATCAAAATATTTAAAAATTGCACTGGCGAGGGTCGAATGGCACGAACCATAGATGCATCTATTTGTTACCAAGGCGTTCGACCCGTTCCACAAATAGAAAATACCTCAAAGAAACACAAATTCTCAATAACAGTCAAGTGTCTCATTTACAGCTTCAAGTAAGTGAAATTTAACCTTTTACAATTCTTTTATAAAATTTCAATGTGACTTAAGTAATTAAGTTATCAAGTAGGGGCAAATATTGCAGGCATAGCATGATATGGATCCTAGACTACTCGGACAATAGCTTAATTAGTAGCTATATACGGACTCTCGTCACCTCATATGTACATAGCCCCCACGAATAGAAACAAATATTAATTATTCACTTATGGGGTTAATTCTCTCTTACAAGGTTAGAAAAGAGACTTACCTCACCTCAATGCTCACTTTCTGGTCCATGATTATGCTCAAACCCTCAATTCGGTCCCAAACAATCCAAAACTAACCAAATAGTATATAAACTAATCAATACATGTTCCAAAGTTCATATTCCAACTACTAAAGTGATTACTCAACCTCAAATATAATATTCTTAAAGTTCATCCCTGGGCCCACGTGCTCGGATTTCGGAAACTTTCGAAAAAAGTTGTTACCAAAATCCCATGAAGTCAAATATATGATTTTTACCAAATTCCATAACCATTTTCGTGGTCAAATCTCATTTTTATCCAAAACCTAGGTTTTCATATAAACCCTTGATTTCACCAATTTTTACATGTTAATCTACCAATAATATATGTATTTACCTCATGTTGTGTAGAAATTACTTACCTCAAAATGCTAGGTGAAAACCCCCTTCCAAGAGCTCCAAAAATCGCCCAAGAGATGAAAGAAAATGAGTTAAATGGCCTAAGTCCCGCATTTAATAGAGTTGTGAGAAAATAAGTTAAATGGACCAAGTCCCGCATTTAATAGAGTTGTGCGCAGACCTCAGATGTCATATTTGCGACACCTAGTTCGCAAATGAGAAGGTCGCAAATAAGACAAATCCATCGCAAATGCGAACCTGAACTTCTACTGCCAACGTCACAAATGCGACCAAGGAGTTGCAAATGCAGACAGTGTTAAGGTCGCAAATGCGAACACCACCCAAGTCAGGCTTCTTTGAAATTGCGAAGCCTTCTCACAATGTGAACAAATTCTCGCATTTACGAGACCTGAAGCACCAGGAATGAAACACCAGAAAACTGAAGTGTTTCTCCTCCTTCCTAATGTCCGAAACTCACCGAGTCGTCGGGGCTCCACACCAAACACCGTCGGGGCTCCACACCAAACACCCACACAAATCTAACAACATCATACAATCTCGCTCACTCATGAGCAAAACACTAAAATAGCTTCAAAAAGCATTAATCGGCTATCAAAACGCATGAATTAACTCATGAACTCAAAAACTTCTAAAAATAATTCCCCACGTCCAATTCCTATCAAATCAACTCAAAAAAAATGCCAAATTTTATGTGCAAGTCTTAAATGATATTATGAAACTATTCCAGGTCTCAAAATCCCATTTGGACCTCGATATCACACAAAACTACCCCAAATCAAATTCAAAGAACTTCAAAAACCTTCAAGAAACTAACTTTCAGTATTAGGCACCAAAACCCTACCCTCCATGTCATCCAAAACTCGATCCGAGTATACGCACAAGTCTGAAATCGTCATACAAACCTATTGGAATTGTCAAATCCCGATTCAGAGGTCGTTTACTCAAAACATTGACCGAAGTCAACTTAGCCTTTTAAGGCAAACTTAAAGAACCAAGAGTTCTGATTTCAACCTGAATTCTTCCAAATCCCGAACTAACCATCCCTGCAAGTCATAAATAGTAGAAGCATATACAGGGAGCCATATTTATGGGAACGGGGTTCCAAAAAGTAAAACGACCAAACGGTTCGTTACACATCATCATCACTGCCTCTTTAAGTGCATGTGATCAACTCCGTACACAAAAAAGTAAATATAGTGATTTTGCTGTAAATGGCATCTTGGTGCACTAAGCTCCCACTATGCACAAGTCTGAGAAAGGACCGGGCCACAAGGTTCTATTGTACGCAACTTACCTTGCATTTTTGAAAGAGGCTTTTTTCACCGCTCGAACCTGTGACCTCCTGATCACATGGCAACAACTTTATCAATATGATTTTGCTTTTGTCATAAACGAAGGGCTGTTGATGTTTTGTTAATGGAGTAAAATCAATGGCGGAATAGAGAAGGGCAACCACCCTTTTAATGAAAATCTCAAAACTCTCTATTTTTCCTCATTTCTTTCTAGGCTAACCTTGTAATAAGTCTTCATTTAAGAAAATGACCTTCCAAATGAGGCTTAGGTCTGTTACATTGAAGCTAGGGCGAGAGATTGGAAACACAACCATGGCTGCAAACACTAGTTGCAAAATTATTTATCATCCAGGTTGCCCCGTCAAGATACGGGTCCAATTGTTTTCTTCCCTAATTGATTTGCTCAGGGACAGAAGAAAAAATACCATCACAACCTCATATTTTTATACAACTGTTATTGTTATTATTATTACTACTATTGATTCTCTTTTTGGGAGTGAGGATTTGGAGATATATTAGAGGGCTCGTTTGGAAATAGTTTACTATAGCAGGGCATTTTTTAGACAAAATAAAATCACAGGAATTGTAGAGAGGAGCAGTTGCCCTTAAGATTCCCCCTGCTCTCTGCAATCCTCATTTTTTGCCTCATTTCTTTAAGCCACTGTAGAAGTAGTACTTATCATCCCAGCATGTTTCATGCAGACAATGGGATATGTGAGCACGTGATTTTTTCCGACTAAAAATACCCTATAAAATTCATAAAAAAAAATAGATTTTTTAATTGTTTTAATTTTTATAGAATTTTTAAGAATTCCTTGTCATTTGTTGTTGGCATTTAGTTGAAATATATTAAAATTATAGGAAAATACCACAAAAATATCAAAAATTCATGCATTGCATTTTTAGGTTTTTATTTGCATTTTTAGGATTTAAGTTATTTATTAATTGCATCATTAAAAAAAATCAAAAAAATACAATGGTTATGTTTACATTTTTAGCTTTTAATATAAACCACTCAGTTAGAACATAATTCGACACCCCTCGCCACTCAACCCGTGGCGTTTTCGGCATAGCCCATAGCGCAATAGCCCAGAATAACCCAACACTGAGACAACCAGTCTACACCTTAATATTATATCTAAACTCTGGCGTACCAAGAAAAGAAAGATCTACCCTGGTCTCCAAATCCCGGTAGTTGCTAAATAGTGTCGATACACACGATCTACAACCACATCATAGCCTGCATATGAGAACTTCCATCTCTGCATCCACACTGCACATGAATCATCATATCCGATACTAATTTTTTTTGCTGTCCGAACACATGCACACCTTAAATACCCAATCATTCCACGATAGATACTCTAAAATTCCCCTGTGCCATCAAACAAACTCGGATATCAGCAGTTGATCTAACAAGAAAGTGCCGCAATAATACCGAAGTATCATCAGTTTAGTCACATTACCTTTTTTTTTTGAGACGTATACTCTCGTCAATTCACTTCCAATTAGAAATATCATTCCCTTAACCGTCTGAGGCTACCCGCTGCCTAAGAGTTTTATGAATTTCCTTTTAGAGCTGAACTGTAACTCTACACATGCAAATCTCGATCCTCCACTACATACCGCATATAACATAACATCCTAGTATAACATGAGAACTTCATCTCCCTTTCGAGTCACAGAAATCTACGTACTCAACTAGTCAAGAACTTTCCACTGATCCCATTTAGAAGAAAATCATTACACATCCCATGCTCCGCATGCCCATAGAAAATATACATCTCCAAACCACGGAAAAACCTAACAAGAAATCTCTCCCAATTCCATTTGCACAAACTAAACTGCTAGGACTGAATCCTTCTAACTAGACCAAGTTAAGCAAGCCATCAAACCCCTTGCGCATTTCTACAAAATACCTTCAGGAACCCATTATCTCGAACACAAACAAAGAATCGATCATATCTTTACCATACCAATTCGGTCTACTATCAAACCATTCCATCTATCTAAATTTCCTTCTGATTCATTTTCAACTTGATGTTCCCTATTGTTGTAGTACCACAATCTCTCAATCCCAGACCGAGACCCAAGCACAAGACCGCGCTGTCTAAGACCCATAAGCCACTGAATACTCTCTTAAATATTCCCAAAACATCACGCTCCCGAATACTTCGATTTGAAAAACTTCCTGCGAATCTGAATCTGTTACCTTTACTTTCCTGATACTGATGCATAGAACCCTATAATTAATATAGAAATACCACAAATCTGAACCTTTTCCAATGAAAATACAGTTTCTAACCATACGTGCAACTTTAAAATACCCGATTGTTTCCTGCAGAATCTTGAACACATTAGAACCATTCTCAAAAGTCATTCACTATTACTCAAACTGCAAATTACCTGACCTAACGAACATAACCACCCGTGCCTCATCGGCACTCCGATACCGCAAAAATGAAATCCTCGTCCTAGTATAACCACGCAACTTCCTGCTCTATGCGGCGAGCATTCTTTACCAAAAATAACTTAAGACATCCTATGATTCTCTCTCCTCATTGAGCATAATGTAACATTTGTCAAAATTTTCTTTTACTTTAGCCATAGCTAATTTACTCACCTGCCCCAACTGGAACCAACATAGCACCTAACCGTGCAATCAACTACTCACAGCAGACTCCCCCACTTGGCTCGAAGCCATAGATCAAAATACCCTCAATAACTCGTAACACTTTTACTCTATTGATGCCATAATAACATAGTGAGATTAAACTCAAATCGTTTATACGTTGTGAAAATACAGATCATCCCGTACAGTAACTCTTCCGCAATTGTCGCATTCATTCCGCAGCAGTTAAGCCCACTCTCTTAAGCAACCCGAAATTCAAAATTTCAACACATACTTTTCACTTGCACATGAGATCTCCTAATATACACATAAGGATCGCATCACTTCGTTACACTTCACAGGAGTTAACCCACCTGCTTCGCTTCAATATAACATTTCTGTATACCTTCCACCGCCATACACATTACACAGCCACTTAGTCTTCCTGAGTCTGAACTCATACTGCAATATAAAATTTACTTCACTCCCAACTAGGAGACACGAAAGATTCTTCACGCGCCCATAACTCAGAGCTACACATCCAATCACAATGGAAATCATACACTTAATAGTTCATCTACCATCCAGCAGACCTTCCTCATCACTTCTAATCACATAGATACATCTCGCAGTACTAAAATACTCGTCACATGGATATCCAACCGTCATTCCCGTTAATAGGGACAATACCGAACATACAAGTTAAAACACTTGCTCACACAATCAGCACCTCGGTGTTCAAGCCATAGGAAACTATCCGGCCTCAAGTCTTCCAGACTGGCCAAACATCAAACTCACAGAGATCATATCTCGCCCCTCGATCGTGGAATCACAAGCCATCAAGTCACATCCAATACTGAGCACTCATGCACACATACAAACGCGTGGAAGAAATTTCAAGAGTTTCTTTTCAAGCTGAATTAAGGACGCACGATAAGAATTCAAGAATGTGAAGTTTTCCTAAAGGTTCTGTAGCCTCTCGAGGAGAAATACAGACGTCTCCGTACCGATCCACGAGACTCTACTAAACCTGCTCATGACTCGTGAGACCTAATAACTTAGGCTCTGATACCGACTTGTCACGACCCAAACCCTGCACTGGTCGTGATGGCTCATGTCGTGGGGACAAGGCCAGCCAACTAAATCCGATTTATCCTTTCAAAACAGTTAAAATAGTTCATAAGTAGTTTAAATATGAGTTATTGCCATTAATTAGCAGAAAATTCAACCCGACACAGCTCTAATCGGGGTGTCACAAGTCACGAGCATCTATCAGAATGTAAATCCACTACAGGTCTAAAATGTACAAAACCGGAATAATGAACAAAAGAGAGAAACATGGTGCTGTGAACACTGACAGTCACCTCTTTACTCATATAACTCTGCCTCTGATCGGCCCAAAACCCGCTACCGGGTGAATAGATACCTACATCTGCACACGGGGTGTAGGGAGTAAAGTGAGTACTCCAACTCAGTGAGTAATAAAGGTAAATAACAACTGAGCAGTAAGAAATCACGTAAAGCAACCAACATGCTGTATAGAAGCAGGGTACAATCCTCTAAGAAAACAGTGAAGCTATAAAATCTTTGGAAATCTCTTGGCTCAATTTAAATCTCTTTTATTTTAAAATGATCTTTCCAACAGTTACAAATGATTTCAAAATAGTTAGTGCCGATAAGCAAAGAAAATCCGCCCCTCGGGCTCAAATACCACAGTATAACGGGTAAAAAGGCAAATAAATATGCAAGATGAGCATATAAATGTTTGCCTCTCAGGCAATATCTCAAAACAGTACCAGCTCCTCGGGCTCACTCTCAGCCCCTCAGGCTCTCTCTCTCAGATCACTCTTAAAATAGTATCATATAGTAACTGCTGCGGCGTGCAGCTCGATCCAAATCTCGCTGCGGTATGCAGTCCGATCCATATATCATCGACGGCGCTCACTGGGGGTATGCAGACTCCGGGAGGGGCCCCTTACAACCCAAGCGCAATATCAAGCCACCTCGTGGCATATAACATAAAGCTTGAAAGCCTTCTCACTTCACTCACAAGGCCTGAAAGCCTTCTCACATCACTCATAAGGCCTGAAAGACTCCTCACATCACTCACAAGGCGTGAAAGCCTCCTCACATATGGCCCTCGGCCTCACTCAATCCAAAAAAATAACATAAGCCCCTCGAGCATCATTAAAATAGTAGTGTTAGCCCAAACGACAGTGGAAATATCATTTAAGTCTCAAACTTCAATTAAAGCGGCTGAATTTGTAAAACAGTATAATCAACAGGACTGAGTTCAAGTAGTATGTCAAAATAGTGAGGAAACAGTGATAAAAATCTCTGAAGGGTTCAAATAATTGGCACGAAGCCAAATATGGCAATCAGCCCAAATCATGATAATAACAAATAAGTTCCAGTCAAATACGCGGTAAAATCATCAATCGGGAAGGACCAAGTCACAATCCCTCAACGGTGCTCTACCCCATGCTCGCTATCCGGCGTGCAAGTCACCTCAATATAGCACTCCGGTGTGCAATCCGGGGTTTCAAACCCTCTGGATATCATTTACAATCATTACTCACATCGAACTGGCAAAATCTCTAGCTTGCGACACCCTTGTCCCTCAAATCGGCCTCCATACGCGTTGAATCTATCCAAAACCATAGCAAATACATCACATTATGCTATAGGATCAATACCCAATCGAAAATAATCGAAAAACATCAATAATCCGAAATTGACAAAACTCGAGCTCGGTCCCACTTCTCAAAACTTAAAATTTTTTATAGAAAAGTGTTCTTCATCTTCTCCCGATTCCGTACATATAAAGAACACTAAAATCGGAGTCCGTTTGGCCCCTCAAATCGACCCCTAAAGTCTTATAATCTCAGGCCCCAAAATCCTATTTTTTTACTGTTTTTCATGAATTAAAGGCTGGGATTATGGTCTATAATCACCCGTAAACGAGTTTTAATAATCAAATCGCTTACCTCGGTGATACCCACTGATTTTCTCTCTTAAAAATTACCTCAGAAGCTTCTTCCTGTTCAAAAATTGGAAGAAAACTCGACCTGCTCATTTTAGGTATATTGTTCACGTGTTTTACTGCTCTCAATGGATTCCTTGTGAAATTCTAATGAATTTAGGCTTTTGAATCACTCAATTTTATCTTATAATGAAGGAGGTATGTAGGTTTTAAGATTTGCAAATAGTGCAGATTTTTAATATGTCATCAGGGGCAATTTCGTCATTAACCTGAAAATCTGGGCAACCTTGCCATAAAATCCTCATACGATGTCCAAGTTCGACGATTCTTTTTGCTACGGGACCGTAATTACGATACGGATCTAATGCTCCATTCAAAACAGTAATTGGAGCTCATATGTTCTATATGATATCATTTATGCTTGAAGAAACGACGTCGAAGCATAAGAAAAACGAGCACAACGCAGCCCAAACCTATCTGAAACTCACCCGAGCTCCTCGGGACCGCATACGAACATACTAACACGTCACATATGATCATTGAAACTTAGTTGCACCCTCAAAAAACCAAAACTAACATCAAAACGCCAAATTTACATCGGATTCAAGCCTAAGTTCTTCTAAAACTTCCGAAACACGCATTTGATCAAAAACCCAATCAAATCACCTCCGAATATCCTGAAATTTTGCACACACATCCCAAACCACCTAACGAAGCTACGAAAACTCTCTGATTTTCATTCCGACCCTCGGATCAAAATTTCACCTATCAACCGGAATTCGCCAAAATACTAACTTCGCCAATTCAAGCCAAATTCTACACCGGACCTCTAAAATCACTTCCGATCACACTCCTAAGTCACAAATCATCCCCCGAAGCTAACCGAATCGTCAGAATCCACATATGAGCCCTCTAACTCATAGGTCAACATTCGATTGACTTTTTCAAAATAAGCCTTCCCTAAAAAGACTAAGAGTCTTATTTCCTTCCAAAAATCAACCCAATTCAACTCGTTTACACAAGACACTAATAATGAAGCATAACGAAGAAGGAAATGGGGGAAACGGAGCGGTTCTCATGAGACGACGGGTCGGGTCATCACATCCTCCCCAACTTAAACAAACGCTCGTACTCGAGCATACCCGGAGTTGTCCTAGAAGCCAACCAATAGCTGAATGACCTTACCAAGCATATACCCGGGGGTGATCCCACGTCACCCTATCTCGCATAGGTCCGATAACACAACATAACTAAAATTTCAGAAACTATCTAGTTCATAAACCATAGAACCACATTGCACTTTCCGAAATCATACACAAGATTAGAACCTCATATCTATACTCAGAATAAGCCCGAACCAGCTGTAATAACCCATACCTACAACCTCAGGTGAAATCATATGATATACTACATAACCCAAACACTCGAAACGATAACTTCTATTCGCAGCAGTTGCCCACAACACCCGAATACCGGTAGAAAACCTCTTATCAACTAAGGTCTTATTCCAACACTTTCACATATTGCCAACAATAAATGAAACACACAATAAACCGTAACCATTTCTCAGATCAACCATTCATGAAGCCACTTCCCTTTTGAGTAATACCACAGCAGATTCCGAGCTGAACCTCGATATTATCCTTCCAACAAGCTAAAATCAAATCCGTTCGTATTCACTAGTGACCCCAATGATCACCTCGAATCCAACACACCACTTTGGTGATATGACACCTCAATACAGGCGTAAGCCATAACTTGCATAATACACGCACCAATAAGAAATGGTCTGAACATAATCAAATCATGAAAAATGACTCAAACGAAAGAGCTGTACCTCAAGCTCATCAGTACCATCACAACACAAGGCTGAGACCCCGTCTCACATCATATAAATAGAATACCTGAATCTACCCCGAAAGGTCATATCTCTACGTGGTCTCGCTACAATGCGCTATCCTATCCAAACACTGTTACACGTGAAACACCTCAAGTCACTATGCTCAAAATCGACTGCCACGCACAATTTGATGTTTGGAACCAAAGCAATTCATTACACCCACAGTGAAAGAAATAACATATGCCACGCAACCCGATAGGTCATAACCAATACTCATTTACCGTGAAACACCTAATTACTCTTCTCGCTCGACTTTCACTATGAACCCCTAATAGAACCGCACCACATGTGCCCACAACCAATAAACCATAATGTCTTACAACACCGAAAGCAACTCATAGCACTCCTCAGATCACTAACAAGCTCAATAACGATTGAATCAACCTATCCCTCAACAATACAATTCGGGGCCAACCAAGCCAACTTAAGCTAAACACGTATCCACATCGGCCTACCAACAAAGTCATTACCAAGAAAGCCTGAAGCTGCTCCTTCCACTACTAATAGGGTGCCCGACACCAAATCAATGCCGAAATCCACAACCTCGCCTGGCGACATGCCCGACCATAAGAAATGCATCCAAAAAATCCCTCAACAGCGGAATTGAATCAATGGTAGAAACCTCTGCCTGACATCCATCACGAAGGCCTATTTTAAGAAAAGCAATCCTCCCCAGCCGTCCGCTGGTCTTTGAAATATAAACCACTCTGTTAGAACATAATCTGACACCCCTAGCCACTCAACCCGCGGTGTTTCCGGCATAGCCCATATCGCAATAGCCCAGAATAACCCAATACTGAGACAACCAGTCTACACCCCAATATTATATCTAAACTCTAACGTACCAAGCAAAGAAAGATCCACTCAGGCCTTCAAATCCCGGTAGTTGCTAAACAGTGCTGATACACACGATCTACAACCACATCATAGCCTGCATATGAGAACTTCCGTCTCTGCATCCACACTGCACATGAATCATCATATCCGATACCAATTTTTTTGCCATCCGAACACATGCACACCTCAAATACCCAATTATTCCACGATAGATACTCTAAAATTCCCCTGTGCCATCAAACAAACTCGGATATCAGCAGTCGATCTAACAAGAAAGTGCCGTAATACTACTGAAGTATCATCAGTTTAATCATATTACCTTTTTTTTCTAAGACGTATACTGTCATCAAATCACTTCCAATTAGAAATATCATTCCCTTAACCGTCTAAGGCTACCCGCTGCCTAAGAGTTCTATGAATTTCCTGTTAGAGCTGAACTGTAACTCTACACACGCAAATCTCGATCCTCCACTACATACCGCATATACCATACCATCCTAGTATAACATGAGAACTTCATCTCCCTTCTGAATCACAGAAATCTACGTACTCAACTAGTCAAGAACTTTCCACTGATCCCATTTAGAAGAAAGATCATTAAACATCCCATGCTCCGCATGCCCATAGAAAATATACATCTCCAAACCACGGAAAAACCTAACAAGAACTCTCTCCCAATTCCATTTGCATAAACTAAACTGCCAAGACTGAATCCTTCTAACTAGACCAAGCTAAGCAAGTCATCAAACCCCTTGAACATTGCTACAAAATACCTGCAGGAACCCATTACCTCGAACACAAACAAAGAATTGATCATATCTTTACCATACTAATTCGGCCTATGGTCAAACCATTCCATCTGTCTAAATTTCCTTTTGATTCATTTTCAACTTGATGTTCCCTCTTGCTGTAGTACCACAATCTCTCAATCCCAGGCTCACTACACGAGACCCAAGCATAAGACCACGCTGTCTAAGACACATAAGCCGCTAAATACTCTCTTAAATATTCCCAAAACATCACGCTCCCGAATACTTTGATCTAAAAAACTTCCTGCGAATCTAAATCTGTTACCTTTACTTTCCTGATACTGATGCATAGAACCCCATAATTAACATAGAAATACCACAAATCTGAACCTCTTCCAATGAAAACACAGTTTCTAACCACACATGCAACTTTAAAATACCCGATTGTTTCCTGCAGAATCTTGAACATATTAGAACCATTCTCGAAAGCCATTCACTCTTATTCAAACTGCAAGTTACCTGACCTAATGAACAGAACCACCCGTGCCTCATCGGCACTCCGATATCGCAAAAATGAAATCCTCGTCCTAGTATAACCACGCAACTTCTTGCTACGCATATTCGTTACCAACAACAACTTAAGACATCCTGTGATTCTCTCTCCTCATGGAGCATAGTGTAACATTTGTCAAAATTTTCTTTTACTCTAGCCATAGCTAATTCACTCGCATGCCCCAACTGGAACCAAAATAGCACCTAACCGTGCAATCAACTACTCACAGAAGACTCACCCACTTGGTTCGAAGCCATAGATCAAAATACCCTCAATAGCTCATAATACTTTTACTCCATTGATGCCACAATAACATAGTGATATTAAACTCAAATCATTTATAAGTTGTGAAAACACAGATCATCCCGTAATGTAACTCTTCTGCAATTCTCGCATTCATTTTCGTAGTAATTAAGCCCACTCTCTTAAGCGACCTGAAATTCTAAATTTCAATATATACTTTTCACTTGCACATGAGATCTCCTAATATACAAATAAGGATCACACCACTTCAGAACACTTCGCATAAGATAACCCACCTGCTTCGCTTCAATATAACATTTCTGTATACCTTCCACCGCCATACACATTACACAACCACTTAGTCTTCCTGAGTTTGAACTCGTACCGCAACATAAAATCTATTTCACTCCCAACTAGGAGACACGAAAGATTCTTCACGCGCCCATAACTCGGTGCTACAAATCCAATCATAATGGAAATCATACACTTAATAGTTAATCTACCATCCAACAGACCTTCCTCGTCACTTCTAAGTCACATAGATACATCTCACAGTACTAACATACTCATCACATGGATATCCAACCGCCATTCCCGCTAATAGGGACAATACCAAACATACAAGTTCAAAACACTTGCTCACACAATCAGCACCTCGGTGCTCAAGCCATTGGCAAAGATCCGGCCTCAAGTCCTCCAGACTGGCCCAACATCAAACTCACAGAGATCACATCTCGCACCTCGATCGGGGAATCACAAGCCATCAAGGCTCATCTGATACTGAGCGCTCATGCGCGCGCACAAAAGGCGTGGAAGGAATTTCAAAAGTTTCTTTTCAAGCTAAATCAAGGACGCACGATGAGAATTCAAGAATGTAAAGTTTTCTAAAAGGTTCTGCAGTCTCTCAAAGATAAATACAGATGTCTCTGTACCGATCTGCGAGACTCTACTAAACCTGCTCATGACTCATGAGACCTAGTAACCTAGGCTCTAATACCAACTTGTCACGACCCAAACCCCGCACTGGTCGTGATGGCGCCTCTCTTGGGGACAAGGCCAGCCAAGTAAATCTGATTTATCCTTTCAAAATAGTTAAAACAGTTCATAAGCAGTTTAAATGACTTATTGCCATTAATTAGCGGAAGGGGTGTCACAAGTCACGAGCATCTATCATAATGTAAATCCACTATAGGGTCTAAAATGTACAAAACCAAAATAATGAACAAAAGAGAGAAACATGGTACTGCGAACGCTGACAGTCACCTCTTTACTCAAAATAACTCTACCTCTGATCGGACCAAAACCTGCTACCGCGTGAATATATACCTGCATCTGCACACGGGGTGCAGGGAGTAAAGTTGAGTACTCCAACTCAGTGAGTAATAAAGGTAAATAAAAACTGAGCAGTAAGAAATCACGTAAAGCAACCAACTTGCTGTATAGAAGCAGGGTACAATCCTTTTAGAAAATAGTGAAGCTGTGAAATCTTTGGAAATCTCTTGGTTCATTTTAAATCTCTTTTCTTTTAAAATGATATTCCCAACAGTTACAAAATGATTTCAAAATAGTTAGTGCCGACAAGCACAGAAAATTTGCCCCTCGGGCATAAATACCACAGTATAACGGGTAAAAAGGTAAATAAATATGCATGATGAGCACATAAAAGTTCGCCCCTCGGGCAATATCTTAAAATAGTACCAGCCCTTCGAGCTCACTCTCAGCAACACTCTCATCCCCTCGGGCTCTCCCTCTCATATCACTCTCAGAACAGTATCATATAGTAATCGCTGCGGCATGCAGCCTGATCTACATCTCGCTGTGGTGTGCAGTCCGATCCATATATCGTCGACGGCGCTTACTGGGGGTGTGCAAACTCCTGGAGGGGCCCCTTACAGCCCAAGTGCAATATCAAGCCACCTCGTGGCATATAACATACGACCTGAAAGCCTTCTCACATCACTCACAAGGCGTAAAAGCCTTCTCACATCACTCATAAGGCCTGAAAGCCTCCTCACATCACTCATAAGGCCTGAAAGCCTCCTCACATCACTCATAAGGCCTGAAAGCCTCCTCACATCACTCATAAGGCCTGAAAGCCTCCTTACATATGGCCCTCGACCTCACTCAGTCCAGAAAAACATCATAAGCCCCTCGGGCAGCATTAAAATAGTAGTGCTTAGCCCAAACGACAGTGCAAATATCATTTAAGTCTCAAACTTCAATTAAAACGGTTGAGTTTGTAAACAGTATAATCAACAGGACTGAGTTCAAGTAGTATGTCAAAATAGTGAGGAAACAGTGATAAAAATCCCCGAAGGTTTCAAAAAATTGGCACGAAGCCAAATATGATAATTAGCCCAAATCATGATAATAACAAATAAGTTCCAGTCAAATACGCGGTAAAATCATCAATCAGGACGGACCAAGTCACAATCCCTCAATGGTGTTCTACCCCACGCCCGATATACGACGTGCAAGTCACCTCAATATAGCACTCCGATATGCAATTCGGGATTTCAAACCCTCAGGATATCATTTACAATCATTATTCACCTCGAACCGGCAAAATCTCTAGCTTGCGACGCCCTTGCCCCTCAAATCGGCCTCCACACGTGTCGAATCTATCTAAAACCAGAGCGAATACATCACATTATGCGATAGGATCAAAACCCAGTCGAAAATAATCGAAAAATATCAATAATCCCGAAATTGACAAAACCCGAGCCTCGGGCCCACTTCTCAAAACTCAGAAATTTTTACAGAAAAATGTTCTTCATCTTCTTCCGATTCCGTACATATAAAGAACACCAAAATTGGAGTCCGTTTGACCCTTCAAATCGACCTCTAAAAGTCACATAATCTCAGGCCCCAAAATCCTATTTTTTACTGTTTTTCATGAATTAAAGGCTGGGATTATGATCTATAATCATCCATAAACGAGTTTTAATAATAAAATATCTTAACCTCTGTGATACCCACTGATTTTCTCTCTTAAAATCGCCTCAGAAGCTTCTTCCCGTTCAAAAATTGGAAGAAAACTCGACCTGTTCATTATAGGTATACTGTTCACACGTTTTACTGCTCCCAATGGATTCCTTGTGAAGTTCTAATGAATTTAAGCTTTTGAATCACTCAATTTGACCTTATAATAAAGGAGATATATAGGTTTTAAGATTTGCAAATAGTGCAGGTTTTTAATACGCCGTCAGGGGCAATTTCGTCATTAACTTGAAAATCTGGGCAACCTTGGTAAAATGGCAGTAAAATCCTCATACGATGTCCAAGTACGACGATTCTTTTTGCTATGGGTCCATAATTACGATACGGATCTAATGCTTCATTCAAAATAGTAATTTAGAGCTCATTTGTTCAATATGATATCATTTATGCTTGAAGAAACGACGTTGAAGCATAAGAAAAACGAGCACAACGCAACCCAAACCTATCCGAGACTCACCCGAGCTCCTTGGGACCGCATACGAACATACTAACACGTCACATATGATTATTCAAAGTTAGTTGCACCCTCAAAACACCAAAACTAACATCAAAATACCAAATTTACATCGGATTCAACATTCAAGCCTACATTCTTCTAAAACTTTCGAAACACGCATTTGATCAAAAACCCAACCAAATCACCTCCGAATAACCTAAAATTTTGCACACACATCCCAAATCACCTAACGAAGCTACGGCAACCCTCTGAATTCTATTCCAACCCTCGGATCAAAATCTCACCTATCAACCGGAATTTGCCAAAATACTAACTTCGCCAATTCAAGCCAAATTCTACATCGGGCCTCCAAAATCACTTTCGATCATACTCCTAATTCACAAATCATCCCTTGAAGCTAACCGAATCATCGGAATCCACATCCGATCCCTCTAACTCATTAGTCAATATTCGGTTGACTTTTCCAAAACAAGTCTTCCTTAAAGAGACTAAGTGTCTCAGTTCCTTCCAAAAATCAACTCAATTTAACTCGTTCACACAAGATACTGATAATGAAGTATAATGAAGTAGGAAATGGGAGAAACGGAGTGGTTCTCATGAGACGACATGTCGGGTCTTAAAAAATGTTCTTCAATGTTGTTTGCCAACTTGGTTCGACCTTTAACTGTCTTGGTAATTACATTTTTGTATAGTTCTATGTATCAAGGCTAGCCTTTGAGAATTACTTCTGAATTTTCTGCTTTGTTTTAATGTCTCATATGTTGGCATGTTGAAACTCAGTTAGTGATTCAATTAAAGTAAAGTTAGATTGGAAATTTTGAGGTTACTTTGAGTTTAGAAAAGCATCGGCAGCACCTTATGAGTTTTATTATGGCTGAATGGATTCAGAGTTCAAAACCAGCATGAAGTTGCTTGTTGTTTCAGTAGTTAAAAATACTTGAAGTGATTTTTCTATATTAGAATTTAGGTTGTTCTTTTAAAATTAATCAATTGTGTGATGTTTCATTAGAGATTATTTATGTAATAATAATTGTTTACAGTAATGTTCAATTTCAAAGTAAGTTAAGTGTGATTTGATGAAGAGTCTGTTTGCGTAAAGCTAGTGAAATTAAAATATAAGTAGTATCTTTATATCTCTGTTTCACCTTAATTGAATACAAGAAGGGTCAATCTTGTATGACTAAGGCCTTTGCCCAAAAATGTATGCATAAGCACCTTGTCAATGTTGATTTGCTGGGCTCGTGCAAATGGCTCAATGGTTTGAGATCCCTGGTGGGAGATCACGTATTGGGATTTCTCTAAGCCCATGTTTTGTTGACATTTGACCCATTTGGGGTCTCCATCTGGATCTTTAAATCACACCCCCCAGGTCCTTAGTCAATTATTAGCCCATGGCAATGCCAAACCCGTTTAGATAAAAGGATTAATTAAGTTACTATAACCCAATCAGTTGCACAGTCCTTTTAAATAAGCTCAAATCTGATTGTTTTTAACCTTCCCGATAATGAGATGATTTTTATTGTTTAATGGATTTATGTGGATCAGTGTTCCTAGAGAGGCATAATTTAGATTATATCTTTATATAAGAGTGGTTTATTTAATGGGCTAGGAACTCCATTATTGACTTGCACATTTATTTTTAGTTGTTGCTGTATGCCTAGTTTGCTACATTGATTTTGAGAATTAGTTCAAATAATTTAATGTATTTATATTGTTAGTGGGCGATCTAATTGCCATTTTACTGATGGTGTATCCTTTTTCTTAATTAATAAATAAAGTTCCATAATAAATAATTTCAATAACTAGATATTACACTTTCCCAAAACCACTTCATAATTCATGACCCCACAATAGTCCCAAACTTAGGAAGCTAAATGGATTAATTTTTGAATATTCGTAGAAATGCTTTTAGGCGTGCATTTAATATATCATCGTGATTATGCCCACGTTCGTGTAACATAATTATTATTCCTACAAATAAATAAAAGTATGCATTTGCGTGACTTTGGCTGAACAATCCTCTTAATTAATAAAGCGTGATTAATTATGTAAACGTATGCATGACATGATTTTAGCACCCCAAATAAATGGGTTTACATACATGTGATCCGAAATCATAAAATTCGGGAATGCCTAATACCTTCTCCCAAGTTAATAGAATTTTTTACCCCGCCTTCTGCTTTTGCAGACTTTTAAACAGAGTCAAGTTTCCTCGATTTGAGATTTAAAATAAATCGGCAACTTGGGACACCATAAATTGTTCTGAGTTGCGACTCTGAATTTAATAAATAATTCCATTTCGATTAATGTTACTTTGATTGGAAAAAATCCCTATTTCTTCGGAAAAATAAGGTGTGACAGCTATGGCAACTCTGCTGGGGATCGAACCCAGAATCTCTGGTTCAGGTTTCAGAATTCGAGCTTGTTAATTTATGCTTGGCTTTATTTATTATTGATATTACTGTTTTTGTGGGCCTAATGTGCTAATTACCACTCCTTTACTGATTTGATATTATTTGAACTGTATTAAAATTGTACTCTTACACCTCCCTTCTGAGTCTTCTAAAAATATGGTTCACACGTATGCGTAGCCCATTTTTCTATTAGAAGTCATACTAAATAAAACGAGGCTGGATCAACAACTAAGCCGGGTAACTTTCGTGCTCCCGGTACATTCTCCACACCTCGGCTCGAACTGTCTACTCGAGTAAGCCATGTCTAGAATACACCCGAGGTTTAAACCTAAAATAACATAGCCTCATGCCGGATCCCTAGTAGAAATATTTTTTTTTAGCACGTGCATATGACTTTGGGGACTCAACACAGGGGTTGGGTTCGTCTAGGACAGGTGCACCCCCAAACAAAAGACCATCCTGATACATGTTACATGTAATTTTGTGAATTTATTTGCTTTGGCTTGCATGTTGATCGGCTAGGGAATGAAAATCAAGAAAGAAAAAAATAAGAGCGAGGTAGGAGAGAAAACTCACCTAATTTTCAAATCCTCGGTATTTAGAAATGTCCCAAAACTCTGTCGAAATTTTAAAAAAAAGAGAGAAAAAAATGAAGAATTAATTTTCTTACCAAAGAAAAAAAGAGTCGTTTCAAAATGAGTCAATATCATGTTTTCCTCGTTATGTCAAAACTTACCGAATTATGCAGGTCTGATTTTCACCGGAACTGAGATACGTAGGCAACCTACCTAAGGTTCGGCCTCATTTTTTGCAAAAATAACCAAAAATAAATAAAGTGTGTCCTGGTGCTTTGGTCAAAAGAGTAAGCCGACCCAGCTTTGATTGCGTCTTAAGCCGTTTTTGCCGAAATGTCCTTAGAACATCTTCCAATTATCAAATGGCAATTTTCGCAAATACCGGACATGTCTGTCAATGAGACGTCACTTTTTCCATTAAGTTCCCTTCCCTGGCCTCAAAATTTATTTGAAAGTGTGAAGGGGCCATGATTGTAAAAATAGCCACTTTTACTAATATTGCATAAGTAGCCACCCTCCTTTGATTTTTCTTTAGAAAATTGACAATTCGTTTTGCAAAAAGAGTCCACTAGAGTCAACCGCAACCCTAACCATCCACAGGTACAAAATGAACAATGTCTAGAATCCGCCATTAACGGTCGTAGAGCAGGTTCTGCTACAACTTCAAATGTGGTGGTATGAATTAGATAAATATGGTCATGATTGGGTAAAAAAGCCTTTGGGCGCTCTTACAGACATTGTGAAAGTCAAACCGCGGGATGATCTAATTAAGGCCTTGGTAACTTTCTGGGATCCAGTCCACAACGTCTTCCGCTTCTCAAATTTTGAGCTTACTCCTACTTTGAAGAAAATAGCCGGGTATACTGGTTTCGACCTGGACTTGAGAAATCAGCAACTTATATTCCCAAGATCTGTGCACCAATTCTTTGATATCTTGAATATCAGTAAGCAAATGAAGAAGACCAAGGTAAACAATGGATGCTATTCCTTTTACTTCCTGTGTTCCAGATATGGGAACTCAAATGGGTTTGAACTACAGGAAAAGGGCCTAAACTATAAGCAAAACAAGGATACTTGGAAAGTTCATCGTCGTTTGCTTTCGTAGTGGCATTTCTAGGAATTATTGTTTTCCCAAATGAGGAATGAACAATTGATATCCGCATGGCCAGAATTGTGCAAGTCCTCACTACCAATGAGGATCACACACTCGCTCCACTTATATTATCGGACATCAATCGAGCATTGACGCTGTGTAAATCTGGGGAAAAGTCTTTTGAAGGGTGCAATTTCTTTTGCAAATGTAGTTGATTGAGCACCTCCGCCATCATCCCAAATTCATGAGTTATAGCCCGAGGAAGGACAAATTCATCGAGAGTTATGAGAAAAGGTTAAAAGATTACAATTCTCCAGAAGGGGTTGAAGCCTAGATCAGCCATCTAAGAACTCTAAAGGTGAGTCAGATTGAAGGGACTTTCGGATGGCTCCTAATAAGGGAAGTCATACATATGACGAATATAAAAGGCTATTTGTTGTTGATGGTTTTGAGAAGTGTCCAACCATAAGCACCACAAAGAGTTCTAAGAGAGATGGGAAGATACCAAGTGGTGCCCAAAGATGAAGATTTGTGTGTCCAAGTCATCGAGCTACACCCTAAAGCTCCACTCTCTAAGGCTTTAATCCAACGAGAATGGCTGTCGATATCTAAAAGATGACAGTTAGGTGCCAGATCTTGTGAGAGGTGATGTGGGCCCAGGTTATTCCATATGGTTTGAGAAAAAGGTCTTGTGTTAATGATGAGCTAGAGCTGGAGCCCGAAAGGCTCGCCAAAAGACCTCATATTCAGGCTTTTGATGATAAAATACGAGAACGGTTGGTGATAACTAGGGATTATGATGCATTTTACACTCCTTCTTATTTGAGTTTTGATTAGAAATGTGTACAAAATAGTCCCAAAGGTTTACATGTTGTACTTGATTACAGGGTTTGATCAACAAGGTGACAATTCATCAAAACCAGCTCAAAAAGGAGTGAAACATGCACAAGTACCAAGAACAAGTCCAAGTTCAGTAAAACAGGACCAATGCGACCACACTCCATTCTTTGTGGTCAGCAAAGGAGAGTTTCAGAGAGTAATCATCTTAGGCAGCAAAGCAACGCGGCCGCACTCCATTCTGTGCGGTCCATAAAGAAAAGATTTAGAGAGTGTTAAATTTCAGGCAACCAAGTGATGTGGCCGCACTCCATTCTGTGACGTCTGCATTGACTATATTGTGTCCGAACTTGATTCTGTGCGGTCCGCAAAGCTAAACATCAGAGAGTTGTCAAGTTGGAGGATTATTTAGGGGTGTGCATTCGATTTATCGATTCGATTTTTACCCTTATCGATAATTATTTATCGATTATCGATTTGTACATATGCTTATCGTTATCGTTTCAATAAGGTTTCAATTTTTTCGATTTCAATTTATTGATTTTTGGGTCTTATCGATTCGGTTATCGATTACACCAATAAGAAAATTTGCGGGATTCCACGGAAAGTATATCGCTATAAACACGCCTAACTAATATGGATCAAAAGAAGCTAAAATAAGATGAACACCGCTTATAACATAAAAATTGTGTCAATAAGCACATGCAACGAAATTAAAGTAAGGGATCAAATATATTCCACCAACACTCGAACGATATAAAAAAAATAAAAATACATCATCACGCCTAATTCTATTTTTCATTAATTTGAACTTCATTCCCTTGAGCTTTAAATATGATCGTTCCTTAAATGTGGTAGATGAAATAATAGGGTTAAGGACTTAGGGTAAAGGAAAGGTTATTATAGAATAAGGGTAAAAAATTAAAAAGTAATAAAAAATTAATTTTTTTTTTGTATTTCTTATCGGTTTATCGATAAACCGATAACCGAAGAGGACAAAATCGAAATCGAAATCGATAACTCGATAAGAAAAATTTTGGAAATCGAAATCGATAAATCGATAAACCAATATCGATAAACTGATAATAAATAATCGATTTGATTTATCGATAAACTTATTCGAATGCACACCCCTAGGATTATTGCCAATGCGGTCCGCATTCCATTTTGTGCAGACAGCAACAGGAGCCACCGTGGCTGTGGTGTATTTTGTGCGGTCTGCGGTGGCCATGTTCAGAGAACAGGAATTTCAGCTAAGAGCCTTAGTGCGGCCACACTAGCCCCACATGGGTATTTTTGTCCAGAATTTTTGGCCTAGTATAAATAGTTTTTTTTTTAATTTTTAGGTCATCAGTTAGATTCTATAGCTGAGCTGCGCTCGTGAATAGTGTTCTTTTACCATTTAGAGTAATTTTACAAGAGTTTTACCATTGAATCTTCAAGTTTTAATTAGTAATTTAATATTATGGGTTTATCTTCATCTATTTCTTTATTTTCCCCTATTATCATGAGTAGCTGGACCCATCAGCTAGGGTTGTGGCTCAACCCTAGTGTGGTTAATTGATGGGTCTTGTGTTTTAAGGTTTAAATGTCTATGGGTGTTTGATATTTGGATTAATTTATGGTTTTATTGTTGAATTAGTGGTTGCAAACACTAGTTTATGCTTAGTTGATTTTGGCTCTTCTTAAGAAAGAGAGCCTAACTCTCTAAAATTAGTCCAGCAAGGAATTGGGGCGTACTCAAAAGAATTGGTAGCCTCAATTAAAGGGTTAAACGGAGAAATCGTAATATCCGACTTGAACCTCAATTGCTTGCAGAAATGATCATACCCAATTGATCTTGAGAAAGTCAATTAGGGCAAAATCACTCGAACTAGCGAGAGGTATAGAATGAGTAGAATCGTTCAATGTTTATATCGTAATCCCCAAATATGACAACCTAGTCTTAGACAAGAGCCCGTCAAATATCCACCTAGGTGAAAGTCACTCCCCTAGTGCCTTTTAACTAATTAGAAAATCTTCAATAGTCTTCTCTTAGCTTAACTTAGCTTAATTTAACGACTTGGTAGTACAAATTTAGAAGTAATATAAAAAACAATAAATGTTTAGAAGTGTAATTAGGAACAATTACACAACTCTAACTTAGATAGAAACTCATTTCCAATCTCTAGCTCCCTATGGAAATCGATCCCGACCTTCTCGGGTAAAAGTTGCTTTGACCTCTCTTGCTACTTTATAGGAGTACAGGGTTGTCTTCCATCACGTTTTGGCACCGTCGCTGAGGAGCTAACGGTCTTGATTATCTATCTAAGTAGTTTTGTGAATTGTTCTTTTCCTTTCCTTCTGTATTACTAATTTGTGTGTGTCACAACTTCAGGTGCAAAATGGCACAATGACCCTCTTGGCAATGTGGTTGCGGGGGAGGAGGTAGATGATATTGGAGATGATGAGGTGCCTCTTGTACCTCAAGGACAACGTAGAGGCCACTAGGCCAATGCAAATGAAAATAATCCATACCCTCATCTGCCACCTCCAAGAGTGTCCCCTCGAGTTCTTCCCAACTAAGGCTATGCTAGTGCAATTGTCCTGCCCCGAATTCGGGCAGGCAATTTTCAAATTACTAATGTGATGCTGACATTTTTGGAGCAGTGTGGGTATTTCACAGTTGCTCCCACTCAGAATGCTTACAAACATCTCAAGGGGTTCGTAGATAACTGTTGGGGGAGCAAGCAAACCAATGTGTCCAAGGATGCACTTCGATTGATACTCTTCCCTTTTTCACTTAGAGGGAAGGCATTGGATTGGATTGAGAGACTTCCCAACCATTCCATCACTACTTGGGATGAGTTGACAGATAAGTTCAATTCCAATTTTTTCTCACCGGGGCACGTGGCAGCATTAAAGGACGACATCTTAGATTTCAAACAGGATCCCAGCAAACCATTACACGATATTTGGGAGAGATATAGAACTATGGTGAAGGAATGCCCCAATAATGATATGACGGAGGCAATGATACAACAAACCTTCTACCGGGGCATCAACATAACGAATCAATGCATAGTGAATCAACTGGCTGGGGGTAATTTCATGAAGCTGCCTTATAATGAAGCTTGTGCTATTTTTAACGAGATGGCTGACACATCCTCCGCTTGGCAAAGTAGAGCCAATGTTCCACAGGGTGACCCCACGATCACTCACTTGCACAAAGAACTACATGACCATGGGCAGGCTATAGCAGAACTTACAACAACAATGAACAAATTAGCAAAGGCATAGTTGCAACAAGTTCAAAATCCTCACCAAGTGAATGACATTGAAGGCGTCAACATGCTAGTGAACAATAGAAGACAAAGAGGTCAACGGAACTAAGAGAGTTCGGATCAATTTGACAATGATTGTGGTGGATTCCAAGATGATAGCTATGATGGGCAAAATAAAGAGGTACAATATGTGAATAATTATCAAGGACAAAGGGGAAACTCTTCTAACTAGCAGCAACAATGGAGATCCCAAGGCAATTGGGATAACCAACAAGGAAACAACAATTGGAATAATCAACAACTAGGGAACAACAATTGGGGTAACAATACTTAAAATCCAAATTGGGGCAATTAAAACAACAATCGGAGCAATCAAGGAAACTGGGGAAACAACAACAATTAGGGTCAAAACAACAACCATGGTGGACAGAACAACAACTAGGGAAATCAGGGTCAAGGCTTTCAAAGGCCCCCAATGTACCAACAACCGAGCAATCCACTGCCTTTTCCATCCCAGGGTCCTATTTCTTCAAACAATGAAATGAGGAGAATTGAAATGATGTTTGAATAGATAACGAAAAAGAATGTTGACTCCGATGTGAAATTGGCTTCTCACAAAACTTCTATCAGAAATTTGGAGATTCAGCTAGGCCAAATCTCACAGTCCTTGAATACTTGCTCTAAGTGGGCTCTACCGAGTGATACGGTAGTTAACCCAAAGTGTGGGAACAATCATGTTATGGTGGTAACTACAAGGAGTGGACGAGGCAGTGATATGAATGCCTCCAAACAAAAGCAAATTTTGAGTTATGAAGTTGAGTTACAAGAAGATGAAGTTCCTTTGGTGGTTGAGAGTGTGATTGATGAAAATGTGAATGAAGAAGTGAGGAATGATATTCAAGATGCCGAGGTGGAAACACAAAATGATGTGAGCCCATCTAGGTAACATGTAATAGCTATGCCGTAGCCGGTTGTGCCAAAAGCCAAGGCAACCTTACCTAGGCCACCTCCACCTTATCCTCAGAGGCTAGCAAAGTAGAAAAATGAGAATCAGTTCAAAAAGTTCATTGACATGATGAAGAGCTTATACATTAATGTGCCTTTGGTGGAGGCTTTGGAGCAAATGCCTGGCTATGCTAAATTCATGAAAGATTTCGTGATGAAAAAAAGATCCATGGACTCTGAAACTATCAAGATGACCCACCAAGTTAGTGTTATAGTAAATTCAATGGCCCCGAAGTTGGAGGATCCCGGTGCTTTCACTATCCCTTGCACTATTGGGAGTACAGACTTTATTAAAGCTCTATACAATCTAGGGGTGAGTATCAACTTGATGCCCTAATTAATTTTCAAGACTTTGGGTATTAGGAAACTGACTTCCATGAGATTGCAAATGGCGGATAGATCAATGAAGAGGCCATTAGGTATTGTCGATGATGTTCTTGTCTGGGTGGACAAATTTATCTTGCAAGCTAATTTTGTGATCTTGGATTGTGAGGTCATTATGAAGTTTCTATCATATTGGGGAGACCTTTCCTTGCTATGGGGAAGGCCTTAGTTGATGTAGAAGCAGGGAACTCACTTTCTGGGTGGGTAATGAAAAAGTGGTCTTTCATGTGTGCAAGTCAATGAAGCATCCCAATTATACCGAAGTGTGCTCATTTATGGACTTTGTCATGGCTGTGATAATTGATAATACTAGTGCAATGATCAATGTGGAGGACCCTCTAGAGGCCGTATTGTTGAATCTTGATGTCAATGATGATGAGCGCCGAGTGGATTGCCGGAATGCTTTACATGGAATGGGCTCTTATTCTTATGATCCTAGGAAACTCTCTTTGGATCTTTAAAGTAGAAAGACTCCTCTAACAAAGCCTTCAATTGAGGAGCCTCCGGTGTTGGAGTTAAAGCCATTGCCTCCACACCTCAGCTATGAATTCTTAGGCCCTATTTCAACTTTGCCAGTTATTCTTTCCTCTTGTTTTACTAACATACAGGTAGATGCCACGTTGGCGGTACTCAAAAAGCGAAATAAGGCAATTGGATAGACGTTAGCTGATATTCAGGGGATAAGCCCGGCATTCTATATGCACAAGATTATTCTTGAAAATGACGCAAAACCCTTCTTGGAACATAAAAGGATATTGAACGAGTCAATTCAAGAAGTTGTGAAAAATGAGGTGATCAAGTGGTTAGATGTCGGTGTTGTGTACCCTATCTCTGATAGCTCATGGACTTTGCTGGTGCACAGTATGCCGAAGAAGGGTGGTATGACCGTAGTGACCAATGCTAAAAATGAACTAATTCCAACTTGGACAGTTACCAGATGGAGGGTGTGCATGGACTACCGCAAGCTGAATAAGGTGACCTGCAATGATCACTTCCAATTGCCTTTCCTTGACCAGATGCTTGGTCATCTTTATGGGTGTGCCTTCTATTATTTTTTGGATGGATATTATGGGTATAACCAAATCTTGATTGCTCCAGAGGATCAGGCGAAGACCATATTTACTTGTCCATAAGGCACCTTTGCCTTTTATCGGATGCCTTTTGGGTTGTGTAATGCACCGGCGACATTTCAATGGTGTATGATGGCCATTTTCACCGATATGGTTAAGATCTTTTGGAGTTGTTCATGGATGACTTTAGTGTTGTGGGTGATTCATTTGATGAATGTTTGAAAAATCTAGATAGAGTATTGGCCCATTGTGAAGACACCAATCTTGTGCTCAATTGGGAAAAATGTCACTTTATGGTTCAGGAGCGCATAGTGTTGGGTCATAAAATTTCAAAGAATGGCATAGATGTGGACAAGGCCAAAATAAAGGTGATTTCAAGGCTTCCTTCCCCCACTTCTATCAAGGGGGTTAGAAGTTTTCTTGGGCATGCGGGGTTTCACTGGAGATTTATCAAGGACTTTTCGAAAGTAGTGAATCCTTTATGCAAGCTACTAGAAAAGGATGCCAAGTTCGTGTCGATAAGGGATGTATGCAAGCATTGAAATTCTCAAGCATAAGTTGACCACCACCCCTATCATTACCGTACCCAATTGGAGCTTGCCTTTCGAGCTCATATGCGATGCGAGTGATGTTGCAGTTGGGGCAGTTTTGGGTCAAAGAGTGAACAAAATATTTCATCCGGTGTACTACGCTAGGAAGACAATGAATGAGGCTCAAAGGAACTACACGGTAACTGAGAAAGAGGTGTTGGCTATTGTGTCCGCAATGGAAAAATTTTGGCCATATCTCATGGGAGCCAAGGTCATAGTGCACACCGATCATGCATCTCTTAGGTATTTGATGACGAAGAAAGACACCAAAGCTATGATGATGCGATGGGTCTTGTTACTTCAAGATTTTGATTTGGAAATTGTGGACCGGAAGGTAGTGAAAACCAAGTGGCGGACCACTTGTCCCGCTTGGAGGAGGAAGGGAGGCCGTGTTATGGCCTATAGATCAATGATGTATTTCCCGATGAGCAGCTACTTTCTATGTCAATGAATGATATGCCATGGTTTGCGAATGGTTCTAATTACCTTGTGACTGGTATAATCCCGTATGAGCTCTTATCTAACCAAAGAAAAAAGCTCAAACAGGATAGTTTGGATTTCTATTGGGATGAGCCGCACTTATTCAAGATTTGCACCGACGGAGTGATCTGGAGGTGTGTCCCTGAGAAGGAGTAGTTGAGTATCTTAGAGGCTTGTCATTCCTCTCCCTATAGTGGCCATCATGGTGGGGCAAGGATAGCTTCGAAGGTTCTGAGTTGTGGGTTTTACTGGCCAAATTTGTATAAAGACGCAAGTGATCTTGTGAAGAGGTGTGATGAATGTTAAAGAGTGGTGGTATTTCGAAGAAAGATGAGATGACTCTCAACACCATTCTAGAAGTGGATATTTTTTATGTGTGGGGTATTGATTTCATGGGCCCATTTGTAAGCTCGTGCGGAAACACCTACATTCTAGTGGCAGTTGACTATGTTTCAAAATGGGTCGAGACCGTGGCTTTGCCCAACAATGAAGCTTGGAGTGCATTTGCGTTTCTCAAAAAGAGAATTTTTACAAGGGCTGGCACTTCTCGTGGAATCATAAGTGATAGGGGCTGCACTTTTGCAATAGAGCTTTTGACGCCTTCCTTGCAAAGTATGGTGTCAACCACAAAGTTTATACTCCTTATCATCCTCAAGCGAGTGGCCAAGTTGAAGTCTCAAACAGTGAAATTAAGAGTATTATGTCTAAAACAGTTAATGCAAATAGGACTGATTGGTCTAAGAAGTTGGATGATGCTCTATGGGCTTACACGACTGCTTACAAGACTCCATATCGGTTGGTGTTTGGGAAAGGTTGCCATCTACCAGTTAAGTTAGAGCACAAGGCCATGTGGGCTTTGAGGAAATTGAACCTTGAATGGGATATGGCAGCAAATCTTCGTGTGGAACAGCTTAATGAACTTGATGAATTCTGATTCCATGCCTACTCCAGTTCATCCTTGTACAAGGACAAGATAAAGTACCTTCATGATAAATATGCTTGTGGCAAGGAGTTCAAAGTGGGTGATTTGGTTCTCTTGTTCAACTCTCGATTATGTTTATTTTCAGTAAAGCTTATGTCAAAATGGAGTGGACCTTTTGAAGTAGTGTTTGTGACTCCGTTTGGTGCACTTGATTTGAAGAACAAAAATAGGGTGGTTTTCAGAGTTAATGGGCACAGGGTGAAGCACTACCTGGGAAAAATTGATGGCAGCCACGTGTTGGAACTTCTTCATCTAAAGTGATTTGATGGTAACATGCGTCGTGCCGCGATGTTAAATCAGGCGCTTCTTGGGAGGCAACCCATGTGTTTTTCTTTTCATTTTTCTTTGATTTTCATTGTAGTATAGGATTTATTTTTGGATTGACTGGTTGTGAGATGCTGTAGGATTGTGTTGATGCAGTACAGGACAAAGTGAAAAAAATTGATCAAGTCTCTGAAGTTTGCAATACGGACCACACTATATTTTGTGCGGCCGCAAAGGAATTAATGTGGGGGCATAAAATTAGTGCGGACCGCATTGATGGTGGATGTTGAAAACCACCTCTCTGGAGTTTGCCGCCGTGGCCGCCTTACATTTATGCGGCCCGAGGTGGACCACTGTGGGTGCAGAGCATTTTGTGCGGTCCGCAGTGGTTGCCTTCTCAAACTTGCATGCTCCTGAGCAATGTGGACAGCAATAAATTTTGTGCGGTCTACGGTAGGTAAGGGAGTTGTGGCCCAGGACCTTTTTCAATAAATAGGTCCTGAGGCTCTCCATTTAAACTTTTTGATATCTTTACTTTAAAAGCCCTAAAATCAATATTCATAACTTTTACAACCTAAAATTGCACGAACTCAACTGAATTGTTGTGATTAATCATCAGTGCATCTCATTTCTGAAAACATTAATTCTTTTGTAGTTGTTTAATTTTGCTATTTTCTTTTGACTTTCAATTTTTTCTTAGTTTTTCTTCTTTTCTTCCCATTCCTTTTTTAATTTGTAGCTTAGGTTAGTTAATCTTATTTTAACTAGGCACAATCAGATAGAACATTGAAGCAATATCTAGGGAAACATTATTAGGTAAAAATTTGGACAAAAAATGGACAAAACATTGAACCCTAGATTGGTGCTATTGTTGGGCACACAGTGTGGACCACGATTGATTTTTGTGCGGTCTGCAGTGCTTTTGTGCGGTCCGTAATGCCATTTTGTGCGGACAGCGGTAAAATAATTTTTGAAAGTGAAACTTAAGGACTACGGCCGCAAAGTATTTTGTGCGGTTCGCAGTGCCTCAATACGGACCGCATTGCATTTTGTGCGGTCTGCAGTGCACAGATTTAGAGAGTGGGTAGTGCGAACCCCACCTTTGTGCGGACCGCAATAGATTTTGTGCGGTCCATACTGGCCTCTTTGTGGCCACACTTCATTTTGTGCGGTGTGCATTCTGCAATTTTGTACTGTCTGCAACTATTTTCCTGCAATTGTGAAATTAATTGATTCTATTGACACTAACAAAGCATGACTGAATGTTGCTTGTAGACAATGGTGAGATCAAGAGGCAAAGGTGACAAACAACCAGGACAAGGAGAGTCCTCCCGGGGGAGGAGATGTGTAAAGATAAAGTTGATCCCCTAAGTTCGGGAAGCAATAAAAGTAACAAGAAAGGCAATCCGAGATGCTGATATAGCTGCTTTCCACTCATCGGGAAGTGAGTATGAGCCTTCCAGGGAGGTTTCTGATTATGGCTCTGTGCCGAAGTTTATAGATGACTTCCAGGATAGGTTTAGGCTGACAGATGAACCTACTCCTCAAGGCTCTCCCACTGCTCGAGAACCAGTGCTTGTATCTTCTGAGTCATCTGAGGGCTCAGCCACTGGCACTGGCAAAGAATATTCCACATCTCCTAAAGCTTCACTATCTAAAGAGAGCCCTACAACTGAAGTAGGGGATGGAGTATAAGGGGGTGAGCCTCAAGTGGGAGGTGTAGAGAGAACTAGAAATCTGGTGGCATGGCAGGAGCGGTTTGTGAGTGAGGTTGCCTATCACAAGTTCAGAGAGTGGTGGCCCGAGAGGAAGCTAATACCTGAATGAAATTTCGTCGATAGAGACCTCTTTCCTCACAACCCCAATGTGAGAAGACAATTCAGAGAGAGAGTGGGCTGGGAGTACTTCCTAAGCAACTGTGAGGATGCGAACGAGCACCTGGTCAAAGAGTTCTACACCAATGTTTCCCATATCAAAAAGGGCACCAAAATGACCAAGGTGCGGAATTTAAAAGTACTATTTGATAGAAAAGCAATAAATGACTACTTGGGCTTCAATGAGGAGGATAAATCATTGTATTTGAAGAAGATGGCATTGGGAGAGGAAGCTCGTCCTTGGTTGGCACAGTACTTGGCAATCCTAGGTACCACCCCTGATTGGTTGACTACGGGAGTAAAAATCTTGCGGAGAACTTTGAATTTCGAGTCTAAGGGATGGGAGACATTCGTGTGCAGCAGACTAGACCCCACTACCCACGACAACTTACTCCCTCTTCACCAGGCTATATTGGTAGCATCAATCATGGCGGGGTACCCGATTAACATCGGGAATGTGATGTCTCGGGTTATTACACGGGTGGTGAACGAAGGCGATAGAAACTATCCCTTCCCCAGTTCTTGACCATGTACCTAAAGGACTTAGAGGTAGAGAAGCGAAAATTTGATGTTAAAGTGAAAGCAAAGGCACCATTCTTATAGTACAGTCTTGCAGGGTGATGACAACCCTAAAGGCAAGAACTACAAGGGAAAAGCCACTGCTTCAACTAGCCATTCTGAAGAGCCAGTAGTAGTAGTAGTGGCTCCTACTCAGCCTCCTTCTACCCCAGCAGACATGCCCCCGGGTCTATCCACCTCTACAGTTCCAGACATACCTTCCACCTCTGCTTACCCATTGACTGCCCACCGTCTAAGTCAGGCCCTCGGCAGCATCAACAACTGGATACAGATAGCTTCTTCTAAGTTGTTTGTACTATCTACTATGGTGGTAGCCTAGTCTGCACCTCCCTCTCCACAGGTCCCACAATCCATTGGGATACTCTCAAGGAGCTTCTAAACAACCAGAAGAAGCTCCTAGAGAACCAGAAATTGATCACAGAGGCCATTGATTCATATGGGAAATCACTCAAGGATCTTGCAAAGGAGGCACAGAAAATGAGGAAGATCCGGGCTTCAAAAGAGTTGGTAAAGAAGCTCAAGGTAGAGGTTGATAGGCTGAAGGCGGATCAGCTACCTTTAGATTTGTTATTACATGACCGAGCACCTGAAGCCCAGCCCCAGCCAGAGTAAAAGTTAGAGAGGCCTCCCAAGAGGAGGAAGGTGATTCTCCGTTCAGATGACACAATTATACAGTTGGAGGACCCGTAGGGAGAGTCCTCCAGCCAGCCCCAAGAGTCAGCCCAGGACTCAATCCAGGTCCAGGCACAGGTCCCAGCAGAGCCACGAGCCACAGGGAGCCAGTCATAGGTTCCCGAGTAGACAGAGGACCTAGGGACCCAAACTCAGGATCCCATACAGACGGAGGACCCATAGGGAGTTTCTTTTTCCTCCCTTCTCTCTTTTTGTGCTTATTTTGGTTAGTTGGCATTGAGGACAATTCCATCTTTCATCTTAAGGGGTAGCCCTGTTTTGGATTTGGATGATTGTACATATGATAATATTTTATGCTTTCTTTCCCTTTTATGTTTGGTATGTATATAACTTTTAGCATTTCATTGCACTTTTCGTAATTTTTACTTTGGGTTTGTATATAAAGTTACCTTCTTATGTATATATTCATTCTCCCTGTTGTATATTCGTCTAAATCCCCTCTTGTACATATTCATTTTACTTTTCGCATTTTTCATTTCTTAGCTCTTATTTTATGTTTGTAGCTTCTTCTTTTGAGTTTTTGCAGTAAGCCTTTGGTTTTCTTAATGACACAGTTCTTTCCAAAGGTGGAATTTGAGTGAACCGGGTTGCTCTTCTCGATGATGGATGGCATAACAACCTTCTTAAGGGTTTGAGTCTATTTTTCTCTTTGTTTTCTTATTAGTTAGTTGGTAAGAGTGCCCCAAGTAAAGCTTCACTTCATTTGTCTTTGATCCCATGGTCAAAACAAATTATTTTATGTAGGATGGTGAAATTTGTGACCTTGAGACTCTTGTGTCGGTGGATAATCATCAAATGGTTTTTTGAGACCATTGTGTGCTCAAATCTTATCTAAGGTTGTTGTGGGCCCCCGACTTTGTGTCTTTAGCAATCCTAAAGTTTGTGTGGTGAGAATTTGAATTGTAAGTCCAAGTCCCGAGCCATTGGTCTAGAACTTGCCCTGAATGTTTGTCTAGGTGAAATCCTAAGTGGAATTTGAATTGAGACGTGATTATAGGTTCTCCTTGATCCGAATGATATCTTGAACACTTCCATATCCTACCAATAATAAAATCCCTAGTCAACCCTTTTGAGCCTTAGACCTTTTTCTTTCAAGAACCACGCTACAAGCTTTTACCCGTTCTAAAATACCCTCTCTCGGCACCCGATCTTTCCTTAGCACATGGCAAAAGTATAAGTTTTGGGGGAGAGACAAGGATTGAAACAAAGTGGTAAAAGGTATAAAATAAAGAAAAGGATAGGCAATGAAAAAGAAAGAAAATCAAAAAGACAAAAAGAATGTTCAATGTAGCAAAGAATGAAAGGTGTGGAAAGTTTAGAAAGGAGAAAAGTTTTGAAATGTACTAGAAAGAGTGACAGTGTGTCTCTCTAACCCCTTAGAAAGAGGAGAAATTACTTAAATAGTTAAGTGAATATGTGCCAAAATGAAACAAAAGAAGTGCTAAAGGGAAGATGGAACCTACTTAGACCAAACATTTCCTACCCTACACCAAAAGCCTTCACTATGTCTCCACAAAACCCAATATGATCTTGAGTTGAATAAAGCTTACATTAGTGGTGACTCACATAAGGGGCAAGCATATAGTACCTAGTGCCGGACTTTTGACTTTTCCTTGAGAGAGATGAGTGTATTTCCATTAACCTTGTTCTGAGTGATACCATCCTAAAGGTGAGGTTTGCTTAGGGAGAGCCGAGGATGTGTGAGTTTGGGTTCCACAATGACCCAAGTAAAATAAAGAGTTCCTTTGATGTGTTGAGTCAACTCTTGATGCTCTTATGTCGCACTAGATCCATGGTGTTTAAAAGAGTGGATGTTGTCAATGATTCATTTGAATTGAGGGCAATTGTTAGTCCCAATTTATGCTAGTTGAGGTCACTTTAGGTCAGTCGAATTTTCTTGGATTTAGTCTTAAGGGGTGGGTATTATTTTGTTTGCTTAAGGACAAGCAAAAGCTTAAGTTTGGGGGAGTTTATAACTAGGGATTATGATGCATTTTAAACTTCTTCTTATTTGAGTTTTGATTAGAAATGTGTAAAAAATAGTCCCAAAGGCTTATATGTTATACTTGATTGCAGGGTTTGATCAACAAGGTGACAATTCGTCAAAACTAGCTCAAAATGGAGTGAAACATGCACAAGTACCAAGAACAAGTCCAAGTTCAGTAAAGCAGGACCAATGCGGCCGCACTCCATTCTTTGCGGTTCGCAAAGGAGAGGTTCAGAGAGTACTCATCTCAGGAAGCAAAGAAACATGGCCGCACTCTATTCTGTGTGGTCCACAAAGAAGAGATTCAGAGAGTGCTAAATTTCAGGAAACCAAGTGATGTGGCCGCACTCCATTCTGTGCGGTCCGCATTGACTTCATTACGTCCGCACTCGATTTTGTGCGGTCCACAAAGCTAAACTTCAGAGAGTTGTCAAGTTGGAGGATTATTGCCAATACGGTCCACGTTCCATTTTGTGCGGACAGCAACAGGAGCCACCGCGGCCGCGGTGCATTTTGTGCGGTCTGTGGTGGCTATGTTAAGAGAGCAGGAAATTCAGCTAAGAGCCTTAGTGCGGCCGCACTAGCCCCGCACGGGTATTTTTGTCTAGAATTTTTGGACTAGTATAAATAGTTTCTTTTTCCCTTTTTAGGTCACTAGTTAGATTCTACAGCTGAGCTGCGATCATGAATAGTGTTCTTTTACCATTTGGAGTAATTTTACAAGAGTTTTACCATTGAATCTTCAAGTTTTAATTAGTAATTTAATATTATGGGTTTATCTTAATCTATTTCTTTGTTTTCCTCTATTATCATGAGTAGCTAGACCCATCAGCTAGGGTTGTGGCTCAACCCTAGTGTGGGTAATTGATGAGTCATGTATTTTAAGGTTTAAATGCCTATGGGTGTTTGATATTTGGACTAATTTATGGTTTTATTGTTGAATTAGTGGTTACAAACACTAGTTTATGCTTAGTTGATTTTGGCTCTTCTTGAGAAAGAGAGCCTAAGTCTCTAAAATTAGTCCAACAAGGAATTGGGGCATACTCAAGAGAATTGATAACCCCGATTAAAGGGTTAAACTGAGAGATCGTAATACCCGACTTGAACCTCAATTTATTTCACAAATGATCATACCCAATTGATCTTGAGAAAGTCAATTGGGGCATAATCACTCGAACTACCAAGAGGTATAGAGTGAGTAGAATCATGCAATGATTATATCGTAATCCTCAAATATGACAACCTAGGCTTAGACACAAGAACCCTTCAAATATCCACCTAGGTGAAAGTCACTCCTCTAGTGCCTTTTAACTAATTAGAAAATCTTCAATAGTCTTCTCTTAGCTTAACATAGCTTAATTTAACAACTTGGCAGTATAAATTTAGAAGTAATATGAAAAACCAAAAATGTTTAGAAGTGCAACTAGGAACAATTAAACAACTCTAACTTAGATAGAAACTCAGTTCCAATCTCTAGCTATCTGTGAAAATTGATCCCGACCTTCTCGGGTAAAAGCTGCTTCGACCTCTCTTGCTACTTAATAGCAGTATAGGGTTGGCTTCGATCAGTTGGCCTAGGGAGAAAAGGAGAAGAAATATCAAGCCACCATCCATGCCTTAGAAGAATAGTTGAGAAACCGCATATTTGATAATGACTTACATGCGCAAGAAGTTGAAGTTAAAAGGAGAAGGTCGACCTGGGAGAACGATGCACTTCGAGCCCAACTCTAGGACATGAGGATAGTTGCTGAAATGCTTATGACGAGTAAGAAGGATGAAAAACTCATAAGCAACTTAACGTTAAAGGTACATGATTATGCAACCGACCTGACAAAGGTCGAGAAAGACTTTTTTAAGGCTCAAGCATAGTTTGCAAAAAGTATGGAAGAACGGACAAGGTTTTCTCACCAACTAAACCAGAGATACGATAAAGAAGTCACAATTTTAAAGAAGAAGTTGGCTATCCTTGAGAATGAAATGGTTCGGCAGACAAAGGACTTCAAAATGAAAAGATAGCATTGCTACGCATTGATTTTCCGATTAGAAGAAGGCATGTAGCAGTTGTAGGACCAACACAACATGACCACGCAGGTGTTGGAGACCCGGACACAACAAATCAGATGCCCGCTTCAAGAAAAGGGAGTCACTAGAATGAGGATCAAAGAAATAGCTGATTATGTAGCAATGAAGTGCCATGAATATGAAGATATGACCAGATCCATGTTCTTTGCTTCCGCTATGACATTTGTTCACCATGTGATGGCTGTTCTGGAACACCTTCAGGAAGAGATATGCAGGCCAGCACTGAAACCAATTAATGTCCCGCAGGCCCCTGGAATAGCATTAGAGGCTCTTATGTATTCTTGATTTTCGTCTTTTGAGTCTGTATTCTACTTTTTCTTGAGTCTGTTCATTTGTGTCAAGTCTGTTTGTTGTCCTATTTTGAGTCTGTATGTTTTTGCCCTGTTTTGAGTCGTATATTTCTTTTGATCATTAGTATTTCCAAGTCTTTGTAATATAAAAACCCAGAAAGATTTTTTTTTATTATTAATGAAATATTGAAAAAATCCAAAAATTTTATTTACTTTCATTTTGATTCTCCTGAACTACGTAATGATATGATTCATGTGGCGCCCTAATATATAGGCAATCCCTATAGGCTTCGATCATAGACATAAAACTAAAAAAAGAGAAAAAGAGTGTGCTAGAAATAAAAAAGCAAAAAAAACAAAATGAGAAAAGGAAGAAAAGAGGTATAGAGTGAAAAGGGTTAGCTAAGGGCGAGATAAAATACGTAACCATTCAAAACATGGTAGAAACGTTTAATTGTTTAGGTGCATTGCATCCCAACATGTGATTTCCTATCTGTTAAACTTTCAAAACTAACAAGGTTATTGGGTGTGCTGTCAAGTCCGAGCAAGTGGTTGGTTTGTTAGCATTATGGAAAGTCATCCATACAACACCAGGTCAAAGCGCAAGGCAATCATGGCCAGTAAGAATCTGACATACGTGTTGTTGACCCACCGAGGGAGATTGTGGAATCTGAATTGAAAGAGAAGGTCCACATGTTGAAACATCAAATGGAAGAAATGTATCAAGCTTGGATTAGGGGGAATCCTCCACCTTTATTCCTCGCTAACTACACAGAAAATCCTGCCTCCATCCCACCACTGTCACAAGCCTAGGTTCCCACTACTGTTGATCTTTCCCCTCTACATAAACCAGGCTTTACCCTTTATCACCACTACCCTGGCACCTCGTCCCAAACTTTCCATGCTCCACTAGCCAAAACAACCGCATACCATGCTCCTGTTTTCATAGCCCATTCACAAGCTACCCTCCACAGATCTTCTAGTGAACCTGCATTCAAAGTTCTACATGCCCAATACTATGCTCCAGAACCAACTTTTAAGGTCTCAGATCCTTATTGTATACCTCTATAATTTGAACCTCATGTTGAAATCGAGAAGCCATCTAAGAACATGGAGCAAGATGAGATATTCAAGAAAGTTAAGAGTTTACAACAATCTTTGAAGAACATGCAAGGGATAGGAAGCCAAGTAAGTGTGGCTTACAAGGATTTGTGCTTGCTCCCTGACGTCCAATTGCCCGTCGGGTTCAAGATGCCCAAGTTTGACCTGTATGATGGACATGGAGATCCCGTGGCCCATTTGAGAGGCTTTTATAGTAAGATAAGAGGTGATGGTGGTAAGGACAAATTATCGATGGCATATTTCGGTTAGAGTCTGAGCGGGGCAGCTTTGGAATGGAATACCTACCAAGACTCTAGCAGGTGGTACATATGGGATGATATGGCTCAGGCCTTTGCACTTTCAACACAATATAGACATATTCCTAGATCGCCTATCCCTAACCAAGGTAGAAAAGAAGCCTAGTGAAAGCTTTAGAGAATACGGGTTCAGATAGAGAGAGCAAGTTGCACGAGTCAATCCTCCGATGGAAAAAGACAAGATGGTCGAGTACTTTCTTCAATCCTTAGAGCCTACTTACATTGTCCATTTGATCTCAGCCATAGGAAATCCCTTCATCAATGTGGTAAATATGGGAGAAATGATGGAGAAGGGACTCAATTCAAGCAAGATCATGAGCTACTCCACTATAAAAGCAACCACACAAGCAGTCCAGTGCGGCACCAGAAGTTTGTTGGACAAGAAGAAGAAGGATGACGTTGCTATGGTTGTCTCTGAACCACAGCATGGACTAAGGGGTTTGCCTCACTAGTACACTCAGCCTCGACCCTAACCTCAAGCCTACACCCAAGCTCCATATAATCTACCCGAACGTTATTTCCCACCACAAGATCCTCAATACTCAACCATACCACCCGAATACCATGTTCGCCACTCACAGTCATATGCTCAAACCCCTCCTTACCCGTAATGGCGTGGTGGACAAGATCCTTATCCACCCCCACAACCCTACTGAAACCCTACTGTTCCAAACTTTCGACCAAGGCTAGATTACAGAAGAGAAAGGCAGCAGCGGAATGAAACCTTCACCCTCTTGGAGAGTCCTATACCAATTTGTTTCAAAGGTTGAGGCGATTGGACATGTTGAGGCATATTGAAGCAAAGATACCAAATCCTCCCCCAAAGAACCTTGATTATTCTCTAAGGTGTGTATATTATCCTGATGCCCCGGGGCACAATACAGAGAAGTATTGGCATTTAAAGAGGGCGATACAAGAGTTAATTGATACACATCAAATTGAAGTGTAGAGCCCGGAAGCACCAAACATCAACCAAAATCCTTTGGCAGCCCATGCAGAGACATGCATGATTGAAATAGTTCGCAAGAATAGGGAGTCCAGGAATTCTTCCAAGTCTGTCATGATGATTCGTTCTAGTGAAGGTAAGTCAGTTCAGGCTTTAGACTCTACAAAAGCAATGCCCTTGACAGTTCCAACTCCGTCTGATGCAGTCAAAAGATATTATGTATGATGTCTTTGCTTATTTCAAAATTGCATTTTTGTATTTGGCATGTTTAAAGTTGGAATGATGAAGGCATTTTATTCTGCTACCCAAACACTGTTATCTTTTGCTACCCCTTTTGAGCCTTATTTACTTTCTTTCATACCCTATTTTGGAATCAGAAGTAGACTTGGAAAATAAAAAAGGAAAAGGAAAAGGAAAAAAAAGAAAAAGAAAAGTGAAAAGTGAAAAAAACAACAACTTTTATGGTTGGAACTACGTTAGACCTGATTCTTTTTAAGGATACGTAGGCAGCCTTACTCTAAGGCTCAGTCCCATCAAAATAAAAATCCAAAATTCGCCATACTAAAAGAAACTAGGGCAGAAGTTTTAGTTTTGTAAAAGATCTGATTCCAAAAGTTGTAATTTTAAAGCCTTTCATCTTAAGTTGTTTTCATATTTCATTCCACCTTTTCTTTCTATTTTCATATTTCATTCCACCTTTTCTTTCTAACCCTGTCCAAAATCCTACACTACGGTCCAAAGAAATACCTTCCGGTCAATCTTTGAGGTTGCCAAGTCAAGCAAGATAGAGGTACGATTTACATTATGGGTAACCCTTTGTTCATGGGTACAATGAAAATGAATAAAATGAGAGAGTCTTATTGGTGAAAACCCTCACGGGCATCGTAAGGCAAGAATAAGCTGAGGGAAAATTTAAAATGAGAGAGTCTTATTAGTGAAAACCCTCGCGGGCACAGTAAGGCAACAGTAAGGTGAGAGATGAATAAATGAGAGAGGCTTGTTGGTGAAAATCCTTTGGGTCACTACAAGTCGAAAGAGGTTTGTGACTTTAGAAAGAAATTGGATCATGGAAAGCCCGATTTTTGAAGCATGAAGACATGATATAAACTAAAAGTGTGATTGGTTGGACGGATTAGGCTAATGAATCCAAAATGCATGTTATGTTCATTGGAGCTAGCTGCTTCACTCAGATAAGTCTCTCTCCACTCTTCTTCAATTAGTCATCTTTGTTTTAAATTTTCCTTCTGTTGCTTTTGTCCAAAATCACTTTACTTCATTCTTTTGGTCCTATTTTTCTGAGTCTCTTTCAAGTTAGTCTTTGTTAAACAAGCAAGAAAGGATTTCAAAGACTATTACCAGATTTTAATTGCATAAAGCAAAGTTCTGCCAAGCACATTACAAGTGACACGATTCAGAATGAGCAATATGGTGGTAACTGAAGTTTAGGTGGTCAAGTGATTCAGGAATTTTGAGAAAATGCAAAGGTCCTATAGTTGTCAGAATGAAAATGTAATAGAATAAGTGAGTGTAAGGGATTCGGGTCATTCAAAGGTTTTGTGGTCAAAGTTCGACCGAGAGGTCAAATAATTTATTACTAGCCAAAGCAGCTAATCAGAATGATACATGGTAGTGGTAGAAATGGACACCTTCAACATCAATGCCACAAACTAACCACCATATTTTCAAACTCACAAAATTTTCTTTGATTGAAACAGGGGTAGGAAAATTTGGCCGTTTGCATGGACCGTCCATGAGGAAAGCATGGTTAAAGAGCAAGAAATTTTTCGTTCATTCTGCGTGGATCCTCCATGAGGAAAGCATAGTTCAGGTAAGTTCATTTTTGACTTTTCAGGACCCTCCGGGAGAATGGGATTTAGTTTTAAGTTTTCAGGATCCTCCTGGATAATGGGATTTAGCTTTAAGTATTCATGACCCTCCTGGATAATGGGATTTAATTTTAAGTTTTTTGAACCTTCTTAGATAATGAGATTTAGTTCTAAGTTTTACCTTTAGGAAATAGAATTTATCTTTTAAGTTTTCATTCTCAAAATGAGATTTAATTTTAGTCTTCAAGACCCTCCTGGATAATGGGATTTAGCTTTTAAACTGTTAGAACTCTTTGAGATAACAAGATTCGATTAACATTCACAGATGTTCCTAGTGCAAACTGGGGCAGAAAAGTTTCTTTTGTTTTTTTCTGTTTTGTTGTAATAACAGGCACCCACCTAGAGAACGAGGGAATTCATTTCAGAGTTATTCCAAGTTTCAAGTTAGTAGCAGGCGCCCACCTGGAGAACGAGGGAATTCATTTTAGAGTTATTTCAATTTTCAAGTCATTAGCAAGTGCCCACCTAGAGAACGAGGGAACTCATTGCAATTTTCAAGTCAGCAGCAGGTACCCACCTAGAGAATGAGGGAATTCATATTAAGTTCAAGTCTATAGCAGGCGCCGACCTGGAGAATAAGAAAATTCATTTTAAGGTTCAGTTTTAGTAGCAGACGCCCACCTGGAGAACGAGGGAATTTATTTTGATTTTCAAGTTAGTAAGCACCCACCTAGAGAATGAGGGAATTCATTTTAAGTTCAAGTCAGTAGCAGGTGGCCACCTGGAGAACAAGAGAATTTATTTTAAGGTTCAGTTTTAGTAGCAGACACCTAACTGGAGAACGAGGGAATTCATTTTGATTTTCAAGTCAACAGCAGGCACCCACCTGGAGAATAAGGAAATTCATTTTAAGTTCAAGTCAGTAGCAGGCACCCACCTGAAGAATGAGGGAATTCATTTTAAGGTTCAATTTTAGTTTCCAAGTCAGCAACAGGCACCCACCTGGGGAATGAGGAAATTTATTTTAAGCTCAAGTCAATAGCAGATGTCCACTTGGAGAACGAGGGAATTCATTTTAAGGTTCAATTTTAGTAGTAGGTGTCCACCTGGAGAACGAGGGAATTCATTTCAAGTTTCAAGTCAGTAGCAGGTACCCCCCTTAGAGAACAAGGGAATTCATTTCAATCAAATTTAAGTTATGTAACGACATAATCGGTCATTTTGAGAATTTACACTTCGCTTGGTAGTTTAGGGGCATGAGTAGCTATGTATCATGTATTAGGAGTTGTGTGCAAAATTTGAGTTCATTCCAAGTTGATTTGATATGTTTCGATGCGAGTTTTGGAAGTCGAAAGTTCATTAAGTTTGATTTGAGGTGCGTTTCGTCGTTTCGATATTGTTATACATGATTTGAGGCCTCGAGTAGGTCCGTATTATATTATGGGACTTGTTGGTATGTTTGTACGGGGCGTCGAGTAGCTCGGGTGAGTTTCAGATAGGTTTGGGCTATGTTGTGCTCATTTTTCTAATGTTCCGACGTCGTTTCTTCAAGTATAAATGGCATCACATTAAGCAAATGAGCTCCAATTTCTGTTTTGATTGAAGCATTAGATCTGTATTGTAATTACGGAGGTGTAGAATAAAAAATCATCAAATTTGGACATCGTATGATAATTTTATGGCCATTTTATTAAGAATAGGGTTACCAAATATTTTCAGATTAATTACGAAATTGCCACTGCTTCGTATTTAAAAATCTGCACTATTTTTAAATATTAAAACTAATATATCTCCTTCATTATACAGTCAAATGGAGTGATTTAAAAGCCTATCTTGACTGAAACTTCACAAGGAATATACTGGAGCCATCAAAAGTAAGTTTTGGGATCATTTGGTATGTAAAACAATACAGAACAGTTGGGCAAAATTGCTTAATATGGAAGGTTTGTTGATTTTGTCATATTTTGAGTTGGGGAGCTCGGATTTAGACAAATTTTGGAGGCGATGTTCATCATATGGATTGGAGTAAGTTTCTTATATTCGATTTTGGTTATATTTCATGAATCCATGTTTGTTTTTGGCATTTGATTGATGATTTCAAAGTGAAATTTGGGGATTTTCATAAAGTGAATTTCGGAGTTTTGAACACCGATTTGGAGTCGGATTTGAGTGAAACTAGTATGGTTAGACTCATAATTGAATGGGTTATCAGATTTTGTAAATTTTTCCGAGTTTCGATGTGCGGAACTCGATTGGACTTTTTGGTCGATTTTTTATTTTTGATTAAAGATTCGACCTTTTTCGATTGGGATTGATTATATTAGCATTGTTTGATGTATTTGATTTATCTTTTGGTTAGATTTGATCCGTTCGGATGTCGGAACACGCATGATGGCATTTTTGGAGCATCGCTTGGCTTGCTCGGTAGTGGAATCGACTTGTTCAAGATAAGTAATTCTTTTAAACTTAGTGCAGGGGGTATGAAACCCTGAATGATGTGTTATGTGATTGGTATTGAGGTGACGCACATGCTAGATGACAGGTGGGTGGGCGTGCACCCTGTGAATTGTGACTCCGTTGTTTCCCTGGCATTGTCTAGTGGCCCTAGTTTGTTGATATCTGTGTTTTCACCATGTGATAAATTAATTGAGCTATCAGTCATGCTAGATATCATGTTTCGGCTTTATGTTGATATTGTTAGGAGCTATGGTGGTCATTTCTTGTTGTCACCTCAATGATTTCATTTATATTTCGTATTCATTCATATCTATGCATTCATATTATATCTCAGCCTCAGTTGTTATTTATTGATATATCATATCATTTTTGTCGAGCTAGTTTCATGACATTGAGGGCCCGAGAGACTGGAGAGATTGATGACTGAGTAAGGCTAAGGGCCTGATTGTTAGGATATTTATGGGATCAGGTTGCAAGCCGTAATATGTTCTATTGATTTATGCCTGACTGAGGCCTAGGGCCTGATAATGAGGATATTTATGGGATCGAGATGCACATCGCAGTATGTTTTATTGATCTATGTTTGAGTGATACTAAGGGCCCATATTTCTATGCTATGATTGGCTTGTCATAGCGCTTGGGCTGAAGAAGCCCCTCCGGAGTCTGCACACCCCAGTGAGCGCAGGTACCTACTGAGTGCGAGAGTCAAGTGCCAAGTTCTGAGTGATTGGGAGGACTGAGTGGCTGTAAGGACTAAGGGACTGGCAGGACTGAGTGAATTGATACTCTAAGACTACGCATATGGTTTTGCTACTGAGTCGCATCGCATTTGACATGTACATAACATACAGGCATAGAGATGCAATTTCCTCATGATGTACTATATCACGGCATTCGTGACGATATGTGGGAATATAGAGGTATTTCACACATGCTATCTGGAAGAAATAAAACATCATATTTACCACTGAAAGGATTTTTGGAAAAACTCACAGTTTTCAAACTTACTCATACTTTTGATGATTTTGGTAAAAGAGTTGATTTTTCACTGATATACTTGAAAGGCGGAACTATTTTTAGGAAAAACTATCAAAAATCCAAGCATTTTATCTCTGAATTACTTTATTATTTATATGCTATACATTGTTATGAACTGCTATTGGATATTGGTGTTGGACTTGACCTATGCTCCAGCTCGTCATTGCTTTCAACCTAAGTTTAGGTTTGTTACTTATTAAGTACATGGGGTCGGTTGTACTCATACTACACTTCCTGCACATTGCATGCATATTCCAGATGTTGATGTTGCTATGTTCGAGGGGAGCTGAATTAGAAGATGTATTTGCGTCCTTGTTATAGCTGCCTCTTGTTCATGGTATCCTTATAATTATAAACTCTATTTAAGTATTTTTCAAATAATTGATGTATTTACTTCATATCAACTTTGTAAACTTTATTCTTAGAAGCACATGATTTGTACTACCAGTCCTTGGGAATGTATAAGATTTAGATAATTTCTTTGATTAATTATCCTGTTAAATATCATTAAAATTGGATAGATATTAGTTGGCTTACCTAGCGGTTCGGATTAGGTGCCATTACGATAAGTGGATTTTGGGTCGTGATAGATAGATATCAGAGCTCTAAGTTCATAGGTTCTACAAGTCATGAGCAAGTGTCTAGTAGAGTCTTGCGAATCGATATGATGACGTCCATACCTATCTTCAAGAGGCTACAAGGTACTTAGGATATAATTCCCATCTTTCTTTCCTTATCATGAGGCATTGATTCAGCTTGACCCGTAATCCTTTGAATTTCCTCACATTCTATGCATACTTGAGCGCTCGATATCAGTTGTGCATTAACGGCTTATGATTTCTTAGATAAGGTGTGAGATGTGATTTCTGTGTGTTGATGATGGGCCATTCTAGAGGACTTGAAGTCGGGTTTTGACTGTAGCTTGAGCTCAAAGATGTTGATTATATGAGCATGTGTGTTGTATTTATATGTTTGGTAGTGTACCTATTAGTGGGATTTGTGGTTGGATGGCTATGTGATGGGTATGATGTGGCTGCGAGATGTGTTCATATGGGTTGAATTTCAAGAAAAGAGTTTGATTGAGATGTAAATTGGGTGCTTCATATCTCGCTTGATGTGACATATAGTATCGAGTTATGAGCATATTGGAGGATCTTTCATGTTGTTTAATTTTGGAACGAATTGGATTCTTATGTCTTGTTGATGAGTTCAGAATCAGGAAGCTTAAGTAATTGCATGGTATTTGGGACTGTGGAAGGGTTTGGAAAGATGTCGGTTTGAGGCTAAGCATGTGGGTTATCTCCTACGGGGTGTCCTACAGTTGTGTGATCCCTATGTTGTTTTATAGCGAGTTCTCTTTTACTAGTGAATTATATGTGTTTCAATTTGAGTTTGGATCATTACGAGAGTTGGCTTGACTGTTACAAGGGTGAAGGCAAGAATTTGTAGATGATATGAGATATTGGATGGTTTGTGTTACATGAGCTTATGAAGGATTTAGTTGAATTTCAATGCAGGATTTTGGCAGTAATAAAGTAAGTCTATTGTAAGTTATTAGATGCTTTGCTCCTTGGCTTTGCGCCAAGTGGGGGTGTCTGTTATCGACGGGTTGATTGCATAGTTATGTGTTGTATTAGGTTCATTTTGAGGTATACTGGTGAATTAGTTATGGCTTACAGAGGTCGAGGTCGAGGTCGAGGTCGAGGATGACTCGAGTAAGGGAATTTCTGGATACGGGTTGTATTACACTCTATGGGTATATAGAGATCATGAAATGATTGAGTTGTTATTCGTGAAGGATGTAGTGTTCATACAGTAGAAATTTGCTCGGTTGCTTAGAGGTGTGAATTACTTCTTAAGGTGTTATGGTGCATATGGGGCATGGGCCACTGAGTCGTTTAGTCGTTTTGATTAAGATTTGAGAAGAGTGGAAGGCACTCGAGAATGGTTCCAATGGATTCAAGATTCAAACTTGCAATTCAAAATTTTGTGTATTTGTATATGGCTAGAATATGAGATTTAAGTTGGATGGAATTGAGGATTGTGGCATTTCTATACCATTATGGATTCTATATTTCAGTAAAAAAAAAGGTGAAGGGGAAAGTTTTAGGTTCACATACGGTCTCTTCAGAGTGAGTGTCTTGATTGTGGTGCATTAGGTACTTAAGAGGGTATACAACGGCTTATGGGATTTTGGGCGGTGTGGTTTTATGCTAAGGTCTCATGTGGTGAGATTTGGTTGCGGATTGTGGTATTATGGCAAGGAGAAGTATCAATTTGAAGGAAATCCAGAAGGAACTCAGAGAATTAGGACAGTTTGCTAACGGATTGGATCAGCATGGTTACGGAAGTGATTGACTCTTTCAGTTCTTATGAGGTAGTGAGTTCCTGTAGGTGTTTTGTGGCGATACTCTTGGGTTTTGATGAACTGTGTGGCTCAGCTGAGTTAGAGAAATTCAGTTCTGTCAGCTTGGTAATGTACAAATGGGCTTCGAAAAGTTCTTAATGGTTTCTACCATGGGTCGAGGTGTATATTTCCTATTGATGTGCAATACATGATACGTACGATGATTTTCTCCTGGATGGGACCAAATGAAAAGTTCTTGGCTAATTGAGTGAGTAGTTTCTTGTGACTTAGAGCAGATTATGAAGTTCTCATATTTTTCATATAATGGCATGGTATGTGCAATGTGTTCTGTGGGATTGAGATTGGCATGTGCAAGGACACGGTTGTTTAAAGGGAATGCCATGAATCCTTAAGCACATGGACGATTTTAGAGGACTAGATAAATGATATTACTATTAGATATGGCTTGATGAGAGTGTAAATTTCATAAGGGGCATTGTGTTTTGATTTATGGATACATCATTGGTATTGTGGCACCCGCTTGGTTGATCGATTGTTGATATTCAAATTTTCCTATGTGGCACAGAAGAATTATATAAGTATTCCTCGTGGGATGATTGTGTATGAGAGATGTGTTAGAAATTTGAGCGGTGTAGTTGGGATCAGAAAAGGTGATTTGTGTGTTTCTATGAATTTAGAGAATGAGAGTTCTAAGAAATAGATTGTTTTGTGGTCGTGGACTGTGAAGATGTGGCCAAAGCTAGACAGATGATAGTATGCTTTATAATTCAGTAATAGTGGACTTTTGGAGTGTTATGTATCTATTTTTGGGTGACCAGAGTTGGTTTAAGGTCCATTGGTAGGCCCAATGAGGATGTGTGTTCTACACCGGGTCAGATTGGTTGGCTCCATACTGCTATTATTGAGGGATGTGCCATTCAGTTGTTTTTTTATCTTATTTTTGTTCTAAAATAATATGTGAGTTACTCTTCTATGCTACGAGGAGTTGTGATTCGTTGGTTATATACACACACGGTGCAGTTTTATTCGAGTTTTATAGCGAAATTTGAACGATGTGGGTATTTGGGTGTTGAATGATTGATTGTGCATTGACTATTTTCATTCCGGACTATGGTATTGAGTTATTTGCTTCAGTGAGTAAGGTCGTGCACTTTTGGTACTAGACATCAAATTATGCATAGTTGTTGATTTTGAGCATTGTGACTTGAGGTAATTCATGTTGACCAGTGTTTAGATGGGCTCGTACATTGCAACGAAGTTATGTTAGGATATGATCCTTTGTGTTAGGTTCGTGTGTTTTGGTTCTACGATGTATGATAGGTTCTTAGCATTGTGTTGTGGTTGTACTTGTTGAGCTTGCGGGACGGTTCTCTCATTGGAGTCATTTTTTATGTTTGAGTATGTTTGAATTGCTGCGTGTTGGTGCAATGATTGCATGATTTGTGGCTCCGGGTAGTATTGGTAAGGCATGTCGTTAGAGTAGCTTGTATTTGATAAGATGTGGTCGTCGGACCTAAAATGGCTGCTATCAAATTTGATTGCGACATATTTTTAAGGATAATGTCGATGATCGTCTTAGAAATTTGCTATAGTTCTTGTTGAAGGAGGGGGAGCTCCGTGACTTGATTATCTAATAAATGGTTATGAGTTTCTGCGTGTTTCTTTCAACATCTATAGTACACAAAGGCTTTAGAACGAGGTTTTGTTTGACATGAGGTTTATTACCGGTATTGGGTTGTTTTGAGCAACTACTATGATCTAAAAATTTTCAACGAGTATGCAATTCCTGTGGTATGTGGGGTGATTACATCTTGGGTTGTGGTTATGGCTTGATACAGCTCGTTCAGACTTATATAGTGTGTAGATGCGAAGTTTGTGTCTTGTAGTAAATTTCGAATGTTGAAAATTGGATTTTGTGGTTTACGGACTAAGGTTGAAATAATGATCTTTAGTTATGTCATGTTGTCAGGTCTATATGGTATAGGGTGATGTGGGATCACCCCTGGGTATGTGCAAGGTAAGGTTACACGGTGATTTGACGGCTTAGGAACAATTCTTGGGACATTCAAGGACGAACATATATTTAAGTGGGGGAAAATATAACAACCCAACCATTCATTTTGAGTATTTGCACTTTTCTCGGTAGTTTGGGGGCTCGAGTAGCTCCATATGATGTATTAGGACTTATGTAAAAAAATTGAGTTCATTCCGAGTTGATTTGTTATGTTTCGATGCGAGTTTTGGAAGTCGAAAGTTCAAAAGTTCATTAAGTTTGATTTGAGGTGTGTTTCGTTGTTTTGATGTTGTTATACATGATATGAGGCCTCTATTAGGTCCGTCTTATATTATGGGACTTGTTGCTATGTTCGTACGGGGCGCCGAGGGGTTCATGTGAGTTTCAAATAGGTTTGGGCTATGTTGCACTCGTTTTTCTTATGTTCTGACGTTATTTCTTCAAGCATAAATGGTATCACATTGAGCAAATGAGCTACAATTTCTGTTTTTATTGAAGAATTAGATCCGTATTGAATTACGGAGGCCTAGGAAAAGGAATCATCGAATTTGGACATCGTATGAGGATTTTATGGCCATTTTACTAAGAATTGGTTTGCCAGATTTTTTCAGATTAATTACAAAATTCAACTACTTTGTATTTAAAAATCTGCACTATTTTCAAATATTGAAAATAATATATCTCCTTCATTATATGGTCAAATAGAGTGATTCAAAAGCCTATCTTGAATGAAATTTCACAAAGAATCCATTGGAGGAATCAAAAGCAAATTTTGGGATTGTTTGGCATGTAAAACAAGGTAGATCAGCTGGGCAAAATTACTTAATATGGAAGGTTTGTTCATTTGGTCATATTTTGAGTTGGGGAGCTCGGATTTGGATAATTTTTTTAGGAAATTTTCACCATATGGATTGGGCTTGGTGTTCTATACTCGATTTTGATTATATTTAATGAATCCATCTTCGTTTTTAGCATTTGATTGATGATTTCAAAGAGAAATTTGGGGGGTTTTGTCAAAAATTTCATAAAGTGAATTTTGGAGTTTTGAACACCGATTTGCAGTCGGATTTGAATGAAAATAGTATGGTTGGACTCGTAATTGAATGGGTTATCGAGTTTTTTAAATTTTTTCGGGTTCCGATGTTACACCCCATGTTTTCGTACGTGAAAAGTATGTCATAAGTAAATTGACGAAACCTCGGAAATGAGATATTACATCCCGCATTTTCATATGTTGAAGTTTCATCATAGGTAAATCGACGTAAGCTCAGGAGTGAGATTATTTTTAGGTTATAAGTATTACTCTATTTCAAGCAAGTGATAAGTTAATTCGTGAAGGTGAAAGGGTAATCGAATCAAAGAAAATGAGTTCCGTCGAAGTTTGTCAATTTGGAGATAAAATACAGTTCAAGCTATAATACCCCGTATTCATGGACTAGTGCCATAATAGGTACCACATAACCATGATAGTAAGGTGTATAAAGTGTGTTAAAAGCGAATAATATTTTAAGCAATTTGAGATAATTCTTAATTATGCGGATAATTGAATAATTATAGATTTTTTAATGGGAGATTAATTATATAACTAAGCTAACTAAGCAAATTAAGATATTTTGGATAAGTAGTTAAATCTCCCAATGCGGCAGCACGTCAAAGTTTATTTGATGACTCTTAAATTTGTGTTATAAGGTGGAAAATGAAGAAAGAATGGTGGCTTAGTTACCACATAAGTGGGACCCACACCCGAAGACATTAAAAAAATATTGAAATTCATTTTAGACCTCTGCAATCACAAGGAAAGCTTCAGCAAAGTTCATGGATAGCAATAGCAACATATTCCTTCAAAACATTTCGTACAGAGAGCATTTTTACTATATAGAATGAGATTTTGCGATTCTAAGGGAGTACGGTGCAATCTTTCTTAAAAAATATCATAAGGATTTTTTCCTACTTCGATCTGTCATTATATGTTGTCGCAAAAGACATGTGCTAGAGAGATTGTCAAGAGCATCGGTTTAGGTATATTAAGGCTATCCCTTCTTTCTTTTGGCATGATCTATACAACCCAAATGAAATGGGCAAATGCACAACTTTCATAAATTAGTCTATTAATAGAAATACTAGATATGCCTATGTTTTATTCCCCATGTGTCTTATTATTCCATCATTTGTTCATGGTTCTCAAAAAATATGTAAGTTGATAAAGTTTACTTCATGATATTAATCAGGAGCATAATGGTCTTATGACGAAGTTTTATTTACGTACTTCTCATGCATTTCATTCATTTATACATGTACATTGACCCATGACAAGATGGAATTATATATGCATATATATGTATATTATATGTATATGGGATATTGGAAAAGGTTACGGCGTTATATACGCACCACCACTTGATCAGCTGGTATACGTTGATGATTTTGCCCACAGTGGCCGAGATGATATAATGGGATGCCCTCAGAGGCTTGATGGTATTATGAACACATGTACCTATGCACGATGACATTTATACGTATATACATGACACTATAAGTATTTCCTGATTTACAGAGTTATCCAGACTTATAGGTTGAGTCATTTAATCTATATTTCTTCCATGTCTTTTATGTACTCATTTATGTACCTTACATACTCGGTACATTATTTGTACTGATGTCCCTTTTTCCTAGGGATGCTGCGTTTCATACCCACAGCTCCCGATAGACAGTTCGAGAGTCATCCATGTAGGCTATTAGCTCATCGGAATATTTTGGTGCGCTTCAATTATTCTGGAGTTGTTTATTTGGTCAGTATGATTTTGACTTATATTGTTTAGTATGTGGGGACCTGTCCCGACCTTTATGTCATGTGTGTACTCTTAGAGGCTTGTAGATAGATGTCATGTATACGAATGCTTGTATAGCCTTGCTGGCCTATGTTTATGTTTTGAGTTTACAAATGATCATGTTGGCCTTATAATCCCGTATATCACATGTATAAATTTTTATATCAGGTTGGGTCATTCTATATTGAGTATTCCCTTATGTTTATTCTGGTCAGCCCATGATCGCCCATTTGGCCTATTTGCCAATGAAAGTACGATAAGAATGATATGTTATGTTGGTACTCGGTTGAGTAAGGTACAGGGCGCCCGTCGCGACCTATTGGTTTGGGTCGTGACATCCAAGGTGCGGGCCCAGGTTGGGAGTTTTGGCCGATTTTGGGCTTTTGATTAAAGACTCGACCTTCTTCGATTGGGATTGATTCATTTAGTATTGTTTGATGTATTTGATTTGTCTTTTGTTAGTTTTGAGCCGTTTGGAGTTCGTAACGTGCATGATGGCATTTTTGGAGCATCGTTTAGCTTGCTCGGTAGTGGAATTAGCTTGTTCAAGATAAGTAACTCTTTTAAACTTAATGTTGTGGGTATGAAACCTTGAATTATGTGCTATGTGTTTGGTATTGAGGTGACGGACGTGTGGGCGTGCACCCAGTGAATTGTGACTTCGTTTTTGCCCTAGCACTGTTTAGCGGCCTTAGTTTGTTGATATCTACGTTTTCAACATGTGATTAATTGATTGAGTTGTCAATCATGATAGATATCATGTTTAGGATTTATGCTGATATTGTTAGGACCCATAGAGGTCGTTTCTTGCTTTTACCTCACTAATTTCATTGATATTTTGTATTCAGTCATATTCATGCATTCATATCATATCTCAGTCTCAGCTTTCATTTATTGATATATCATACATTGTTGCCGAGCTAGTTTCATGACATTGATGGCCCGAGAGACCGGAGAGATTGATGATTGAGTGAGGTCGATGGCCTGATTGTGAGGATATTTATAGATCGGGTTGCACGTTGTAGCATGTTCTATTGCTTTATGCCTGAATGAGGACGAGGGCCTGATTTGAGGATATTTATGGGGTCGGGCTGCATGTCACAGTATGTTTTATTGATTTATGCCTGAGTGAGGTAGAGGGCCTGATGAAATGATTGGCTTATTATAGCACTTGGGTTGAAGGAGCCTCTATGGAGTCTGCACACCCCTCGTATTTTTGATGATTTCGATAAAAGAGTTGACTTTTCACTGATATACTTAAAAGGTGGAACTATTTTTTGGAAAAACTATTAAAAAGCCAAGCATTTTATATCTGAATTACTTCCTTATTTATATATGTACATTGTTATGAACTTCTATTGGATATTGGTGTTGGACCTGACCTATATTCTAGCTTGTCACTTCTTTCAACCTAAGTTTAGGTTTGTTACTTATTGAGTACATGGACTCGGTTGTACTCATACTACACTTCCTGCACATTGCGTGCAGATTCTGGATTCCGATGTTGTTGTGCCCACATGGAGCTGAATTAGAAGATGTACTTGCGTCCTTGTTGTAGTTGCCTCTTGTTCATGGTAGTCTTAGAATTATAAAACTCTGTTTAAGTGTTTTTCAAAATAGATGATGCATTTACTTCATATAAGCTTTGTAAACTCTATCCTTAGAAGCTCATCATTTGTTCTACTAGTCCTTGGGAATGTATGAGATTTAGATAATTTCTTTGATTAATTGTCCTGTTAAATATCATTGAAACTGGATAGATATTAGTTGGCATACCTAGTGGGTAGGCTTAGGTGCCATCGCGACCAATGTATTTTGGGTCGTGACAAGTTCAAATCAACAGCAAGAACCCGCCTGAAGAATAGGATCAATTCAAGTTAGAAGTAACAGAAGATCGCCTCAAGAATGCGAGTCGATAGTTCGAGATGCACAACAGGACAGTAGAAGGTTCAAGATGAAGCTTCAGATGATTTTTAGATAGGAATCTTGTAACTCATAGCTAATAGGCTTGTTTAATTTTTGTCTTGATTTTGGTGCAATAAGGAGTTCAGAAAGCAGTAACAGCAGCAACAATAGTGAAATCACAGTTTCTCAGTGGTCCTAGCTACGAAAGTTTCCAGAACTACACTGACCTGAATGCTTTATAGACAAGGATATTTAGGCAGCCTCCAAAGCAAGGTTCGGTCAAAACGCTTCCCATGGAGTATCCAAACGGGTAAAAATTGCTCGTATTTTCTCACTTTATCTTAGCCCAAAAATTCTTTGTATTTCCGAGCAAAGAGGAGCAGCTGTGAGCACGTGATTTTTGCCCGAGCAAATACTCCTACGAAATTCACAAAAAAAATCTAAATATTTTAATTTTTATAGAATTTTTAGGATTCCTTGTCATTTGTTGTTTGTATTTAGTTGTATATTTAATATATTAAAATTATCAAAAAAAATACCACAACAATGTTAAAAAGTTTATGCATTTCATTTTAGGCTTTTGTTTGCATTTTTCGGATTTAAGTTGTTTATTAATTGCATTTATGAAACAAAAATAAAAAATACAATGGTTATATTAACATTTTTAGATTTTAAGTTTTAACTATTTAGTGTTAAGTTAATAGAAGATAATCTAAGGTTAATTTTACAAAATAGATTAAGTTAGAATCTAATTTAGGATTTTATTTAGCTTGTTTATAATTTTAATTGGAATTTTAAAAAAAATCAAAGAAAAACAAAAAAAAGAAAAGAAAAAAAAGGCAGTCTGGCCAGATTTCACGTGGCTCGGTCGTCTGTATTTCCCCTATCCCAAGCCAAATCCCAAGCTAAAACCCGCCCTACTCCATTCTAAATGAAATGACGCAATTTTACCTACACCCAATCTTAACCGTTGTTCCCCTCAGGATCCAACGGACCGAAACTCCTCACCCATTTTCCTTATAGTTGTCGGACCAAACACCCCCCAAACCCTAGAGACCGACCTTCACTTCCCCCCC